>VWZZ01002618.1:162817-181324 GCA_013399095.1 Psophia crepitans
GGGCCCATGCGGGGGGCCGTCCCTCGCCTCAGGGCGGGTGTCTCAGCCCCGCCGCCGGCAGGGCTTGGGGTGGGGGTGCTGCGCTCCGCTCCCCCCGCCGCAGGCTGGGACCCCTCGTTGTGGGGCGTCCTGCGGCCAGCTGCGGGGCACCTGATTACGATTTGCTCAGCTTTGAGCAAAACGGGGCCCTAAGCCCTGTGTGCTCCACCACCCTCCCCAGAGCTGAGGGACGTGGCTCACGGTGGCCGCTTCTACCGTCCCTGCGTCCACAGCCGCTGTATTAGTGACACCTACCTGCTTAGTCCTTCCAGTGTTTTGTCGTGGACTTCATGAATTTGTCTCATGCCTTTTTGAACGTGCCCATACCCCCCAAAATTTCACGAGGAAACAAATTCGCTACCTGCTGCTTAGAAAAACACTTCCTTAGTTGTTTTTTAACCCTCTCCTAATCCCATCAGGTGATTCTTGGCTCTAGCATTCGTTGCAGGATTTGCTGAATACCACATCTGCATTTACTTTATCTGCATGAATAATTCAGAAGCCACGAATAAGCATCCCTCTCAAGTTTGGAGAATTCCAAAATTTGGCCTCTGTAAAGCCAGTGCTCCGTTCCCCAGTGGTTTCAGTTGTCCTCCTCTGTACCTGCGTAACCTCACCGCGCTTTGGGGTGCAGAGACGGCACACACTCCTGCAGGTGTGAGTGCCCCAGGGTTTCCTACAAAATCCTTGTTTCGGATGCCTTTCCTTATGATGGTCCCAATTTTCTTGGCTTTTTGGCTGCTGCTGCTCACAGAGCCACCGGAAAACTCTGGGTGGTGGTTGTGGGACCTTTTCTGCACCACGAGGGCCGGTTCGGAGTCGAGCATCCTGTAAACTTTCAACTAAGCGTGAGCATCCTTTGCCAGCCGCTCCTCGAGGCTAGCCATGCCTGTGAAGACGTGCCACGTTTTTCTGGGCTTCCCCGCTTGCCTCGCGTTAGCCTGCTTGACTTTCTCATCGAGTCGTGCAGGCAGGAGGGTTGGGCAACAGTTTTCTATTTGTGTCAGACATTTTACCTGGGCTTCCAGTTCAGTATTTTTTAAGCCTTCCGGGTGTTCGTAGACTTCTTTCTTTCGAACTGCTCATTTAGTGTTTTCTGGCATTTTTGCCCATTTTTCCGTAGGTCATTTTCTTAAAATTGAGTATCGTTTTGCTTTATTCGTCTTGCTCTTTCTTCTGACAGTGTTAAGCTTAATTATATTGTGGTTGCTACTATGGAGCAGCTCACCCACGAACAGCTCTTGAATTAGATCCTCTGCGCTGCTGAAGACTAAATTGAGAATGGCATTTGGGTTTTTTTTCTTCTTGCGGTTTCTAAGGCTAGTTATTGTAGAAAGAAATCATTTATTGCATCCAGAAATGTTATCTCTACATTTCACCCTGATGAGGCATTGACCCAGCCTGTATGTGGGTGGCTGAGCCCTCCCACTACGTGTCCTAAATGTGCAGCAGCTTCTCTAATCTCACTTAATGCAGTGGTTGAAATGAATCAGTGCAGGGAAACGAGCAACCTCGCAGCTCGGCACAGCTAAGGCTAACCTGCACGAGGCTTTCTAGATGAAGATCAGCACCTGTATCGCCTGCAGAGCACCATATGTTGATTTCTGGTATTATGTGGGCTGTGCAGGACATTTTTAAATTAAACCCTGACCTGGCAGTGAGTTCTCATGGGTGAAAAGAGCTGTAGTGTTGAATTCCTCCCCATCAGATTACAGCCTGATATACAGCTGCAATTTAGGGAAGTTTTCAAATGGTCTTGCAGATAGAGTGCATTGCGTCTTTCCGACGGGGGAGGAACAAAAAGCCTTCACTAACTTCTTTCATAAGACAATACTATTTCAGTTCAGTTGGTTACTTGCACAAAATCAGCTTGTCCTATGGAAGTGTTTTGGAGGCCTGGCCCTCACAGTATTGTTTCTGGTTTAATTTCATAAATATCAATGATACTCATGTAAAAAATGCTCAAGCAAAAGCAAATTTTAAACACCTAGAAAACTTTCTAAAATTCTCCTGGCCTGAGAGCAATTCAGCTCTGTGATTAAAGTCCACAACCTAGACGAAAGAAGACGTGTTTGAAAAAAAAAATTGTCTCTCTTTTGTCTACCCAGTTGTCTAGCTGGATTGCTGCAAGTAATGCCTTCAGCTCCCAGCGTGATGGTTCCTCTCCCTCCTTCCAGACTCACACATATACGATGTCCCACCTCCCTCGTGGCCTTTCACGAAACCTACGTGGCCATCTGTTCAGCTGTGCAAGCAGGACTATATGCTCATTCTGTAGCTGGTTCGGAGCTACATGCGTGCTGGCCGGTAGCCACCTCTGAAAGAGTGAAGAGCTCAGCTGGACCAACCTTTGGGCACGGTCAGTGCAGGAAATTATTTATTTCTCCTCCTACCCAGACATGGAATTTTCCTGGAAGTTTTCACCACGGATTGTCACTGCAGCCTCCATCCTATCTCTGCTTTGTCCAATTTGGTGAAAATTAGCCTGAAGGTTCAAAAGTTATCAAGGAAAGGAGGAGGGGAACAGATGGACGAAAGAGGAGTTGACAGACAGCATGATCTCATAATCCCCGCTGGCATAGGAATTCAGGCTAGAATTGAAATATTTTAGGTCAGAACATTGTGCACTTAAACTTCTTATTTTGAAAGAACAAGCCTCTAATGTGAAACAAATTTTCATTTGTTAGACCATCTATCGGCTCCTAGGGCAGAGATTAAACAACAGCCTTCCCCTACAAACACATTACAAGCGTATCTTCAACATTTCTTACAGCCCCTTTCCCCACCCAACCGCAGCCCCGAGTGCTTCAGGGTTTGCTTTTCCAGCTCCTTACGGGTCAAGATTGTTTTTCTCTGATTCATTTTTTTCTTGGTTGTGCTCAGTCAAAACATAATTAAAGGCTTACCTTACCCTTTTTTTCCGTTCTAGGAGCAGTTGTTTCGCATCTGTCTGAGACCCAGAGAGGTTGCTTAGATAGCATGTGGCTTTTAAAAGCCATTTTATGGTGGATTCCAGCAGATTAAGACATAGACATTTCTGGAAGGATGTCTGCAAGCTCTGTGCTATCCCATTGACGCCATGTTGCGTTTGTTCCACTGCAAAGTATGACATCGTTATGTTTGATACCTCGGAGAGAAGCTATCAGTTACCCGTTGGCCAAGGCTGTAAGAAACAGCCGAGGAGTGCAGTGGCCATCACACAGGCATTGCAGCTGGCCGGTATAAACCCTCCCACTGGGTACGTCTGCCAGATGAAAAACTCTTGTAGAAGTGTTTTATATTACTGCTTTAGGGTTTTGGTTTGGTTTGTGAAAAACAAAGCAAAACAAAACAATAACCAAGAGGGAAGATAAGTTTTGGAAATAAGTTTTGAGCTGATGAGCTGCAACGCTGCAGAAGCTTTTTTTCCATTTTGCGTCGTGGTGCACATCTGCGCACAGCGGCAGCAGCTGCAGATTGCTGGAGTACCAACCGCTCCTTGGAAACACACTGTCCTAAAGGGACATTGCTTTAAGCAAATGTATATTCTGAATTAAGCGTGGCTTTTGAAGTGCCATGTGAACTTTTATTATAACCAAGTCAGAAGACAGAAATCTGGCACCAGCTCGCTTTCTCTCACCAGCACATGTATCTGCTCTCGAGAGGAACAGCAGATTTCATTCTGAGACCTTGTACTCCCAGAAAAGCAGGTCAAAGTGATTAGTTTTCTTCAGCTTTGTTGGTTTGAGTGCCATAAATATGCAAGCTGCGCCTACACGTTTGGGCTAACACTGCTAGTGTATGAAGGCATATGATGCACAAGGTTTTGTGGGTTTTTTCCCTAGGAAATTGTTTGTTTACGCTTCTGTAAGAGTATCCTATATTGGATTAAAACCCCGAGCGGGGCCGATCAGCTGGGCTGTCTGCAAATGGGTTTTGTTTGACAGAAACTGAACCTTTGTGTGGGAACACACACCACAGCCCGGCAGGGCCCTCGGCGGGCACGGTGAAGGACCAGCCTCCTGCCTCCTGCTCCCTTGCTCTGCTCCCTCTCTCCCATGAAACTCCAGCCGGTTCCTCCCTGGTGGGGCAGCGGTTCCTTTGCTCAGCAGTGAGACAGCAGAGCAAGCTTTCGGGAGGGAGGGAGGGAGGGAGGCTTGTACAGACCTGTCCTCAGCCTGGGGAGCAGAAAACCATAGTGGGCAAAAGGAAAATCAGCCTCCTACCAGCAGTAATCTGTGCTGTTCCAGCGCAGCTCCTCTGGCAGCAGTGACGCCGGCCCTCCATGCCACCTCTGTCTGCCACACTGGAATCATGCCGTTCCTGCCACGCCATGGTCCTTGAAAACACGGAGTAATTCAGTCTCTAGAATAACAATAACTGAGAGCCTTGCCATTGAAACCACTTTAAACCACCTCTTCTAGAGGAAGCTGGTGGTTATATCAATGTGAATTTAATTATAATTTAAGGCTATTTTCCATTTAAATAGGGTTTGACAAAACATTTTCACCCCAAGAAGCCAGGTGAGGTTCTGGACTTCTAATATTAAGTGTGAAACATCCTTCTCTAGCAAAATAAGGAAACTTATTTTTTGTATAAGCAAATTATAAGACTTTACAGATGTCAGGAGAGAAGCTGTACAGGTCATAAACTGTACAGGATTGACAAAAATAGTGCCACCACGTTTGTCATAATTCTGTTACCCCGTGCAATCCTTTCTTGTGTTGAGAAAAGTGGTGCTGTCCCAAAATATATCACTGCTAAACGTTTATTATAGCTTTTGTCCTCTTGGAGACTCATTTATAAAAAGCTACTGATGTGCTGGATTGTATTTTATGCTTATTCTATGGTAGTGGTAATGTCAAAGAAAGCTTTGATTAAGGAAATAGTTTACCGTGCTTTGTGCATGAATATTTTTACTGATTCAGTGGGTCAGCCTATTTAAATCAAACATAAACATATCTACAAGCTACCTGCCATGATTTCAGCTTCAAACTACTATTTCTATATTTTTAAGACATCACTGTATTTAAGTGCAACATGCTTGTCAAACTGAAACAGGAACCAGTGGCTGTCACATGTTACAGCGGAGAGCCTAACGATGCAATTTGCAAAAGCTTTTCAGTCCTGTCCCTCCTCTCGTCTCTCCTGGTAACAGCCTAAAATGTTCTTTTTTGTCTGCCTGTACAATGCTTGTGACATGACTTTCACATTCCACAAAATTCAGACGCAGGACTTGTATGCTGCCTTTTAATGCCTTGTTGGTCTATCTTGTGCAGAGCTGGAGTGATTTCAGGTATAATTACTTAGAGCAGACACTAATGCGTTTCAATTTGCACTTTGTTTTACAGGTTGGTTTGTCTTCAGAAATGCAATTGTGGAAATTTATACAGCACCCGTGGTTAGAGACAAATCACTTTAATGACTGTTGGGGTTGCATTGGGCCAACATATGTAAAAGAAATTTAAGTAGCACTCCAACCTGCATACCATACTATTAATTTGAATTGCTAAAACTCAGTGAGCTCCTTGTGAAATGGTCATTAAGCCTATATGAAAAGATTTGCACAGAGAAGAAACGCTGTACACAAACACAAATGTCGAAAACTTAAACCTGAAAGCCACAACGAAAAGGTGTAAAAAATTGCGTTTATAGTATGATGAGATGATGATGCAACACAATACTCTGTGTGCTACGGAACGTAGCAAGCACCGCGTGCGTGTGTCCAAGTGAATCTGCACAGCGTAACCCCTCCGACGGACACGAACCGTTCCTTTGGCTCTGGGCCCCGGTGCCTCCGGCGCAGAGCCGCTCGCTAACGACACCTTAGGTAACAGTTTGACCCGTAAAGCAGAAGGCTCTGGCAGTGCTTCGCATGCACCAAAACGTCACCACTTAAAAAGTCCATGTGGCACAGACCCTTTCAATGACATAAATCGTGTGTAACCACATTTTAACGCCTCTCGTGCAGAATGGAAGGAAGACATTCTCAAATTGACTCTGCGCTGCCGCCGGGCGAGTCCCTGGCTGGACAACCCTCCCCAGGAACCCTCTGCTGGGCTTAATCTACAGCACCGCAGGTAGAAACAGCAGCCAAGGCGACCAAACGGTTTCTGGTGTTTTCTGTTTCATATATCCCACGTTTTAATTCTAGGTAATTATGCAACACACTTGGATGTTTCTTTTGCAGCTACTGATTAGCAAGAGTGCATTTAGTTCCTATCCGTATTAGCAGGGAGTACAGCTCTTCCTTAGGAGTATCTAAAGGGATTCGACTCTCCTTCCACCAGTTTGGAAAGTGCGAGTTAGTGGATTAAATATCAGTGCTGTTACCAGCTCTTGCCACGTGCAAACCCAACGGCCTCTAGTAGTAAAAAGAAATAAAACCAGATTTCTGAAAAGGTATTTTGTTTTGCAGACATTTCTTGGATTAAAGTTTTGGAAATAAGTTTTATCAACGCAATCATAAAATCCAAGTGTATAAAATGAACATTCCTTGATTAAAAGCTGTGATGATGTGCTTCTTTTCAAAAACCCATTTCTTTTCCACAGGCCTGATCTGTGAGGATAAAAAAATTCAGCAAAAATTGCCAGTCTGCTATAAAGTTGGTGACATGGTGGAAGAGATCACTTGCCACAGCAGCAGAGACGGCTGTAAACACCCCCAATAAAAGCAGAAGTACACGCTGTGGCTGAACACGCCCCGGGGCTGGGAGCGGGAGCAGGTCTGCAGGCTGAACTCAGGCGCGCACAACTTCACCTCTTCCCCTTTCCCAGTTGTCCATCCACTGAAAGGGGTTACGCGGAGTGCACGGCAGGATGCTCACGATACTGGTATTTATCAGTAATTTATTTGGAGATCAATAGAAATAGCTTTTTTCTTTTTATAAAATGACGTTAGGCTGTGTGGGGTATAGCTGCACCCGTAACTCATCAGCATCAACACAAATAACACAGTTCAAGGCCAGGAAAAGTCTTAATTCTTTATGTTAGATGTAAGTCATATTAGACTCTAACTTTTTTCCCCACTCCAAATCTTACATTAAGAAATTAGTATTCGGAATAGAAACTCATCTGTAAACACCAGCTGTAAAACTGCCCTTCATTTTTTGGGGGCCTTTTATTTCTGCTTCCCTCTGATAGACCTCACTCTGAACCACGTTTGGTTTTGCAGAAGGCAGGATGCAGGGTCTGGGTAGCAATGTTGTTGAGTTTCTACTGGCCAAACCCTGCTCTTTTCAGAGGATAAACAAACATAAATAAACCAGCTGCAATGGGCCGGGGGGTGCGTCCTGGGCACAGAGAGGACGGGTGTGAAGGATACAACCTCTGAACTGCAGTGGAGAATCTGCAGGGAAAGTTAATGACTTCAGGCTGGTTTATTTATGCCTCTCTCCTGTGACGGCAGAGAGTACACCCAGGGAGCGAGAGGAAGAGCTAACCCAGGAGCAAGGAGGAGGCGTACATCCTCCCGACACCTGCGTGCCGCAAGGGAAAACCCTTCCTTTCCTCTCCCACCAGGAAACAGGCCAAACCTCGGCGTCTCCATAAAAAGAACTTTGCGATGACTTCATCTCGCCAGAGCCTTTTCCACAGAGGAAAAGGCCTAGCAGCCCTGTAACCTCGTCCCTACTCCTCCTTTTCCCCAGGGGCAACCACAAAGAGAGATTAACCGAGCAGCGGTACCTCCTCACCGGGGAAAAGCGCGGTCACAGCACAGCGGCAGAGCTGCCAAGGCGGTGGGAGCATTTCATCTCGCAGCAAGCACTGTGCTTTTCGCAGTCACGCTGCGATTACAGAAACAGTCGCACGCGTGCATACGGGTGCACGCGCATACACAGAGCACACAGGCAAATATCCAGCTTAAAGAAATTAAGAAAACTAGAGCACGCTGAGGCGAATGATGTCCCTACGGGAACGCCAGAGCCCGGATTGCCACGGTGGGTGGGCCGGGGCAGGGCCGCACCACAGCACCGCGCCCCAAACCCAACGCTTCAGACGCTTGTGCCGTCACCTGCGGCTGGGCTGCTGCCATCCGAGCTGCAGAAAAGGGAGCCCTGCCTGAAAATGGTCTAGTGGAGGGTCTCCCTGCCCATGGCGGGGCCGGGGCGAGTTGGAACTAGATGATCCTCGTGGTCCCTTCCAACCCAAACCATTCTGATTCCATGAAAATACCACCTTAAGCCAGGCTGCGCTTGAGGGAGAATGACACGGGCAGCACGGTGTCATTTTTCTTTACCGGCATAATAGCCCCCAGCTGTAATAACTGAAAAAGTAAAAACAAATAAACCCTTTTTATTTCCACTCAAGATTATTCGAGTAATTTTTATTGAAAATATAAGATCTACAAAGCCATGGATACCCAGCGTGGAAGAACTCATTAAGTTAGCACATTCATCTTTAAAAGGAAAATTTCAGGTTGACCTAAGGTACAATAATGTTCAATTTAAAATCTCGTTTTTCCTTCTGTAAGTTTCAAATCTCTTTTCATTAGGAGGTTCTGTGCAAGAGCTGCTTGTCATGAAAGGAAACACTTTACAATTCATGAATGTGTTCATTATATAATAAATGAACAGCAACAATATACTAGCCTTTTTTTTTGTTTTCCTGTTAACAGTCGTGTGTTAAAGTAAACTCTTTTTTTTTTTTCCATGATTTGGAAATTAGTTACATATGCACCAAAGGAGCTAGTAATTTCTGCTGCTTGTCAGCTACACACAATGAGTATATTGCTGTGTGCTTTCCCCAACAACGAGGATTTTAGTAATATGCAAGGTGTGTAGAACATAATACCAAAACCTGCATCACAGAAAAGGTTAATCGTTTTCTTATTCAGCTGCCAGAGTTGATAACCTTAGGCCCCTCCCCAGAGCCAAAGTAGGGGTGGCCGTCCATTAGGTTATGTAAATTAAATGTATACGTTTTCCTTGTTGGCAAGTTCCAAGCGGTAAGCGAGAGTGCAAACAAGGATCTGTAAGCTGCCACAAAATGTATTCATATTTCTACTCCGTGTTGTAAGAGCCAAAGGGAGGACACGTATGTCAGATGTTGAAAGAACAACTGAATCTTTGTTTTTGATCATTATGGTCAGTCTGTCATGAGGTCTTGTATCTGAATGCTAAAAATGGCACCACACTCGGACATCCCATAGCCTTACACAGTACGTTTGTGTTTCCCTAGCCACCGAGCGCTGGTCTCACAGAGACCCTGACTTTATAAGCTAACAAAATATAGATTCGGGTGCTGAAGAACCCAAGGGAGGGCGTATACAAAGACAATTAACCCTCGCACCAAAACCTAATTTTATGATTTTACTTAAAGCCACACTGAATCAGTTGTGAGAGGGCGAAGATATAAATACACCTCTCTGCTTCATCCGCGAGAAGGTGGACAACTGACCATTCGAAGAGAGGGTCTGGAAACAAAGCTTAGTTGTCCTTTGAACAATGGAAAGGAGAGGCATACATAAATGGTCACCAAGGCACAATATGACAAAGGTGAAGAGTCCCTGAGACTCTGGTCTGGGTCTGTACCATTCCCCTCCCTATACAAGTAAATGAGAACATTTAGGAAAATATAATACAAAATCTCTTACAGGAAATATAGACTACACTTGCTAAAATCACTTCCCTAAAAGTGTTTATAGCTTTTTTCTTTTTTTTTTTCTCCTTTTTTTTTTCTTCTTTTTTTTTTTTTAAAAGACCTTCTTTAAACAGATAATGCAAAGACTGGTCCATTTTTTTTCTTACCCGGCAAGCCAAGCTCTAATGACTTCACTAAGCAGAAGTTGTATTAAAATACATCTTCATAGTATTGCTACAATTTGGGTAAATATGTTCTGAACAGCTTGATGAGTACTAAATAAACTTTGCTGTTTTACAGCATACATTTTAATTTTTTTGCACTTTTTTTAAGAATAGAAAATGCAATTATAGTGTGCAAAAGAAAAAAAAGATTAATTATCTTCTAGCTGAATACTGTAATTTTAAGCCATGCCTTCCATAAAAAATGTATTGACATGTGTAAATAGAAGAAAAGAAAAAAAAAATGCAAGCAAACAGAGATTTCATTTCCTTGCAAGGAAATATTAACTCTCGCCAACTGGATCACTTGAGTTCTGTATTCTTCAGACAAAGAAATGAAAAAAAAACAACCCAGAAAAACCACTGAAATGCTTCAAATGTCATCCATTCCACGACAACAGGTGAAAATTGCAGTGTCGCTCTGTACTACTCCCGTTAACATGGATCGAATGATTTGCTGCTGGTTGAATACTGAATACAAAAAAAAGCAAAAGAAAGTTGAGATCATCCCACATGAAGTCATTATTAGAGCTGGCTTTTCCCCCGATTTGAAGTACAGTAGTGACTTGTAAATATGACCTTTTCTAAAGATCATCTGAGATTTGAAGATTTATCTGCCTGCTTCACCCAAAAAACAACTGCTGAAAGAATTTATTCTAGAGAGCCTGCTGTACATGTTTTGGGGCGGTTTTTTCATGAAAAAATACCACAAAAAAAAGTAGGTTTAGGTTTTCGTTATCTCCGAATCACTAACACATTGTAGGTTCCATTTATTCTTCCGTGTTTGAAAATGGTTTCTGCAAAAATCAAAATAACTGTCCAACTCCCTCACGCCATGCTTCCAACAGTTCGAATTTAATACTTCTCGAATGGAATGACATCTTTTATTTTCTTTAATTTGCAGTATGGCTACATCAAGCTAGCTTTAAGTCACAACTGTACCTAACCACAGTTCTCTGCAGCAAACCCATGATTTACAATACCTAATATTGTGGTTACAGTGCAGGGAACCGTGGGTAAGAAACCTCCATGTCAGAGTACTGTGGTTGGGGTTTCCCGGAAGAGTGGCAGTTGACACCTCTGGAATATTCATATATAAGTGCTTCAGTCAGATGGTCCTGAGTTGAAGGGGTAACTCAGGCACTATGAGAGCCTGGCATTCAGTCTGCGGGAATGTGTGTAACCTCCGTCACTCGAGCCGCTTTGCAAACTGTAGTGGTCTTCAGCATCACTGGCACTTCCAATACTGTCCATTTCAACCGGAGTAAACTCCAGACCTTCAATGTCTACTTCTGAAGGGAAGATAAGAAGGCACATTTTGAGAAAGGCAGCAGTTGTACAAGTAATCACAGGCCAGTATTGCCTGTGTCAATCGGTGTTCAGGTGAAACCTGAACCGTACTTCACTCCCTATAATTAAAAAAACCAAATGGAACAGTAATTCCTGAGGAAAGGATCATCTTGTTCACCTGAGAATTAAAATCCCTTCTGTCCTCACCCACATTAACACCCTGCATGACATCAGTACCAAATGCTGTCGCAGAACTGTTCCAACCTGCGCATAGACACTAATCTTAAAAACTAAAACCCAAAAAACCCCAACCCTCAGAGGCCACAAGGGACTGCAGCACCGTCCCTGGTCATTCCAACCTATACAGGTGCCAGCAAGTAGCGACCGTGGAGTAACCATCTGTCCCCTGGTAACCGCACCGTGACTGGCACCTCATCCCGCCGGCCCCGAAAACGCCAGCCTGTGCGAGCGTTCAGGCACGGCAAAACTTCCAGTGGGAAACAAGAAACGGTGACAGGCAGCTTGAAGAGCTCTGTCCTAAAGGAAAGCCAAATGTAGAGAACACTCGGTGATCCTTACACAGAAAGTATCTTAAAATTTCACAACAAGTGATGTGGAATTAATTTATTCACACGAACGAATGAAGACCAGTAAGATCTGTTGGGTTTTTTTTCTGAAGAAGAAAATATTATGCCAGCCTTACCAAGAACTACACTAACACTTCGGAACAGTAAACTGGCAAAAACACGTGCAGTACAAACAGCTTTAAAAATACACGCAGCATTAATAGCTCCAAAATTGATTAGAAAAAAGAGCGTTTTTCGAAGAATGTAGAAAAGATGCAGTAGGGTTTTATTCTGCAAATCGCATAATGGAACAAGTTTGTCTGCGTTTCGTTAAAAGCTTGACTTTAGTCCTAAACAATGTTTTCTTGCTTCCCTACTGCCCTTTTCCTTCCTGCTCCCGCAAGCCCCCTTGGGAAGCCCTCGTTCAATTACCTTGTTCAGAGTCAGTGGATATTGTTGATCCCATGCTGTCGGTGCGGATGCGCTCCATGCCCTGCACGGATAGCTGCTCCAATCTGCGTTTGAGGTAGCGGTGTTCCCGCTGTAATTGTTCTTTAATATTTAGAGCTTTTCGGTCCTGTTCTTCCAATTTCTTGAAGGGAGAGAAAGATAGTAAGCCGACAGCTTTTACTCATGTTAAAATGTAAGTAACTTAAGATCTTCTTATAAACAATATTTTTAAAGCAATTGAAATATTTTAAGTTAAAACTACATTTGAATTTTTTGGGTTTTTTTGTTCACATTCTATAGAGTTCAGTACAATTTAGGCAGGCTAGGCCAGACCTGAGTTTATTTCACAATAAGATACACAGATGCAGCGGGGGGAGGAGGGAAAGAAATCCCTCAGAGACTCTTTGCCACTACTGACAGTTCCTCAGCAAAGGCCAAATTATTGTTGCCTTGGTTGTGGGGAATATTTAAATCATTTTATCAGGCAAAACTGGCATCATCTGTGATAAGGAGAGCACCGCTCAGGTTTCGGTCAGAACGTAACGCCCCTTTAAGTGAAATAAGCGACTTAGCACCATAAAGGAACCACTGCCAGCCTCCTTAGTGTTCTCCCTCCTACCGCAGGCCATGGAAATTTTTACCATTTAAAAAGCTTCATTAACACGAAGCAGTGTTAATTAGATACAATAGGAGGAATTTACTAACAATTCTCTGTATTCTTGCTTTTTTTTTCCCCGCTTGAACTTCTGCAGAGCAAATACGGTAATTCTGTGATAACCTCCTACAAGATCAGTGGTATTAATCCAAAACTTCTCAGCAAACAGCCTGTGAAAGGATCCTTCCACACATCTACTTGAAATCTCCCCTCTGCTCGACTAGAAGGTGGTATTCATTTTGCAAATACAAAGAATACTTCCCACCCGGTAAAATGTGCTGCGCTGCTGGTCCAAACGCAGTAACAGACACGGGATCTTTTCAGATTTCAACTGAACCCTCGTCCAAATCACTGACAGCCATTTAAAAACAAACCTGACTATATGATTAGGGAAGAAAGTGTAATGAGTATGATGGGATCAAAAGCAGGAAGGATACACAAATGAAAACACCTTACATTATTAAAAAAAAATAAAAATCTGACAAAGCGAATTATTGTAGCAGTAAAAGTGCACATAGGAAGGACCGAATTTCTCTGTGAGCTGTTTACAGGACCACTGCGATGGAGGAGATGGGCAGGCAGTGAATACAGCTGCTGACCATTCCTCCCCACCGTCTGAATGAACCTGTGCTTGGTTTTCTGAGGAGAGCGGGGTGGGACAGTGCACGGCAAACCACAGGCAAAACGATTTCAGTGATTTTGCTGTTCCAGTGCAATCTTTGAAAAAATAAGTGATATTATTGAACTGGGCAGTTTCCTGGCCGAACGAAATGTAACTTCTGCGGCCCCGTGTTAAGCCTCCTCCCAGGCAAGACACTACGTAGATACCCCTCGTACGTGGATACACACCGCTGGAAGACGACAAGGGGTTGGTACATCCACATACACAACAAACTAAATGTGCCTGATCAATCAGATTTCTTTTTCCTGTATTTTCCTGGCTGCAATCCCAAACTCGAACAACTATTTTAGGAATGAAGTCAGTGATTCATAACCAGGAGACTCAAAACCATCCAATCTTTCAGGGTGAGTTTAAATGTATGGGGGTGTGCGTGCAAAGTTCCAAACTAATGACTGTGTTAGAAATGGCAGGCAGGCGCTGGCACGCTCCGGCAGTGACCTGACAAAGAGGAACAATTAAGTGACAACCCAGTTAGGGCAGGTTCAGTTAAAATCTTAAAAAAGCAAGGTAAACTTCAGTTTCAGTTTTCAAAAAATGAGTATTTGGTACCGTGCACAACGGCCTGAGAAAGAATCTGTTCCTAGCTTTTTACATCAGCAGCCGCAACGGTAACTGCCCGGCTAATCTCTCACACTTGCCACTTGTAAAAACAGTTTTGCAATTTGTATGCATAAGCCCAGGATAGGGGGGCAGCCCAAGACAAAAACCACATGCGGTGCCTTTCACGCATGTTAGCCTGAATTATAAACAAGAGGCCAAAATCTCAAACGGTACAAACAGGGGTTGCCCAGCTGGAGCAAATGTGCTTACAAGAGGTACAGAAGTAGCCCAGTAAACTTGTTCGCAAGAATGGTGTTGCTTAAATTAATCTTTAATTCTTCATATGAATTACACCCGTTTCTGCAACTGCACTGACCCTTCATGTTGTACAACAGCAGGCTGTTCTCCAAAATACTCCAAGATTACTGGCAGTGTTCAACCTCTCCCCATGCTTTTCTTGACCCGTTCTTTAACTTTTACATTTGAATACCTGTTAGGTCTTATTTCTGCATATAACCCTGTTTTCCTGAAAACTACAACAGTGAAAATGGGAGCAAAGGTGTCTTTGGGGAGAGGAGGCCTGAGGAGTAATTCCCTTTGAGCTACTCGTGTCAGTGTACGCGCTGCGCTGCCACTGGATCGCAGGTGAGATTCTGGATTGGTTTTGGCTTTAAACTTGTTACCCCCATGAAACATGTGAGGGGAGCGGCAACTAACAGGAGACTGCATTTCATTTTTGGTTTCTTTTAAATGATTGTTGAATGCTCCAGGATCTGGCCAGCAAGAAGCGGGATAAGGCTTAGTAGTAGCCATAATCCCTTTGACTCCGTTAGTTTTTCCGATCATGAATGGATCTGACTCTCGACATGGAAATCAATGCAGTACAATGCTACTTTGCTCAGTTCTTAACAAATACATGCATTAATCAAAGCTGATCTTTGATTTATTTTTTAATACCGTGTAAACCACCAGTAACTGAGCAGACATCACAAAATCCCCATTTTATATATCTGAGACAGGAGGGTAAACTGCAAAACCTTGATACTGTCACTGAAATCCTTGCAACTACTAAGGGCCAATATATCCATAAGATCAGACATATGAGTATGGCTTTTGTGTGAAAATTAGCTTCCTCTCTATGGATACACATTCTGGAAGATTCTGCTTTAAAAGAAATAAAAATACGGGTGAATGTTTTTACCTTGATATGCATCTTAGCTCTTTTCAACAGGCTTAGAGTGGTGTGTCTGGTGCTGTCCGGCCCGAGAGGCACAAGCTGTTTTAGCTGTTCCAAATATAGCCGGAGTTTAGCCCGCCTGAAATTATTAAAAACGAAGAGTGTTGTAGTAAAGTTGCACCCGAACAGCACATCCTATATGCAAACACCATCTGCTGCAGGATCTCTGTGCAGAACTCGATTCAACGGTGGCTTCCTTTCCCCTCCCTTTGGCACGGTTTCAGACCGAAAGGTCACTTGAAACGCAGTGACGCTGCTTGGCGCATGCAGACAGTACTTTCATACCTAGATTTCAAAGCGGTTTGCTCAGTCTGGTCAGTCCCATCTTAACGAAGGGGGAGTACGCTCAGAGATCTGAGAAATCCAGGCAAGGCTGAATCCAGGGCTGGGTAAGGAAGAAAAACTGGGGTGTCACTCCAAGCCAGTGAATTTTGCAGGCAGGGAGGGAGCTGTGGGAGGGAGCAGAGAGGCTGCAGACCCCGATTCCCCTCTCCCCTGGTAGCCCCGCCTGATGCCGTAGGACACACTGCTGCTACGCGAGGCAAGGCCATCCAAGCAGCTCTGCACGGCTCCGAGCTGCTTCCAGCCATGGTTTATCCATGTGTTGTGAGCAGAAGGTCCTGATGCCCCTTCTCCTCCTGTCTGTTGACCCACAGTCCCCCTGAGGAGGAGACATTCCCCTCCCACTGCACAGCCAGGACAACCTTTAATAGAAACACACGAGAGCAAACGCTTCCAGCCATACGGGGTCCTGCTTTCTCCGTTGCTCCTTTGCAAGTAGCACTACTGCTGCTCTCAACTCTCTCTCCTGCACTAATGGCATTAAATCCACCAGTGAAGAGAGGACACATAAAGTGGTGTTTGTACAGACAGGCGGTTTCCAAACATTTTGTCTGCCTGAGAAAGAGGGTGGCAACACAACAGCACACGCACAGTTGCTTCAACTATCCAAAACAAGGCAGTGGCAAAGCAACAGCAGCGCACGAGTGTGTTTCTACAGTTAAACCCAAAACAAAATCCCTCCTGGTTTTAGTGCACCATTCTTGAACAGGAATCGGTACGAAATCACCTTTCGGTTTTGCGGTGAGATAGAAATGGATGCAGAAGCGCTGACACGAGCAGCATCTCGAACATCTTCCTTTCTGCCAGTCTGTTACAGATGGAACAACGCGATGACCTGAGGCATGCCTACATCCCCCACAAAGCAGTAATCATCAGGGAAGCGGGTCACAAGTGTGAGATGAATAATCATCTTTTTCAGATCTGCTCGATGCTGCATGAAGGAAACAAGCTTTGCAGGAAATTTAACGTTTCTGGTCAAGAATGAACTTACTTTTGAACAAATCAGTTCAGAACAAGAAATTGGCATCAGCGTTTGAAATGCAGCTGAAGAGAATTTAATATGCACCAAATGACAGATTACACATGTGTAATTGGAATGATTAGTGTAATGTGAAAGCAACCTGAGAATTAATGGGGAAAAAACCCAAAGCAAAATAAAATCTAATTAAAATACAGTACTGTAATGACTACACGCTCACACATTTAGTTCTGGCTGCCTAGAAATCAGCAATATATTAGGGAGGAATTCAAAGAGCATTTCTGTAAAGTTGTTAATTCTTTCTTCAAGCTACTTAGGGAAAAAAAGAATATTGGTGAAAATGTGATTCTCGAGAGAAAACTGATGGCAGATTCTTTATTTAGGCCTGGCATTTGTTTTTAAAGAGAAGGCTCAAAATGTAACCATCTACATGCTTTTATTTAAACAACAGCTTCAAAGATTGGGGTAAATATTCACAGAAATAGCCCCAGCAGATCACAGAGCACCTCTGTGGCTGTGAATATAAACTGGAACCTAAGGTAAGTAGATCCCAAAGGTGAAATACCAGAATTAGAGACTGCTGGTATTTATACAGAAAATCCTGATCTGGTAAATTTTTATTTCTCTGTCTGTATTCCCTAACAACTATCTGGCTGGTTTCGTGTTTTAAATACAAAAACTTGCTGCAGGGTCTACATTAAATTAACCTTTTTGGTTTTTAAATGGCCTCTAAACACACACGCAATCATCTGCGTCACTCAGCACATCTTGGATGCAACTGTATTTAGACAGCTGACAAGAAAGTGGGGACTGAAGATAAAGGCGGATGTGGCAAGGAAGAGGACAAGAATAGCATCCAAGTAGTAAATAGAGAGTTAAATACCTTGAAATGGAACGATCAATATACTTGCAGTAATTAAAAGTCTGATAAGGCAATATACAGAGCTGCTGAGCTGAGATCTACTTAGTATTAATCCTGGAAAACGTTAATGAAACCAGACTACATACTCAACTTATCTGCCTCTATTACTAGCTGAAGAAAGCCTGCTTACCACAGGGAGAAAATAAAGATTTAGTGCTCTTCCTTACCATCAGCTGGGGAGCTAACAGAAACGTTACCAAGAACCAGAGGGCACGGCTGTGTGCCTTTTTAAAGCACTAATTCTTTTATGTTACCTGCCGGCCAGGTGGAGCAGGACTTCAGAGAAGTGCCATGAAGAACATGGGTCTGAACCCAAGAAGAGTATTTTAACTGACCAACGAGAAGAGTTACAAAGAGGTAAATAGTAAAAAAAAAACCCCAAAAAACGCTTTAAGGTGTTCTCAGCACTAACAATTGACAGCACTACACGTAACACACACACGCTTACTAGAAGACCTGCTCTAACCGCACTTTTTAAAGCGACTTTTTCTTTCATTTAATTACTCAGCACCTATGAATCCATTGAAGATTTTAAACCATAAGCTCTATGTAGATCTTTACATAAACACAGGCATGTTTATGTGACTAATTCATACATTATAAACACAACAGCATAATCAACAGCACAGACTGTGAAGATATTAAAAAAAAAAACAAAAAAAAAAAAGAACAGGACCCAGGTCACCACAATTCCTGTGGCACCAGAGTAGATATCCCCCCGTTTTTCATTTTGCACATCTTAGAAAAAAACTATAAGAATGCAAGAAAACATTTCAGGCATGTTATGTTAAGGGATCACACCAGCAGGAACAGGGGACTCAAACTTCACAGCAGATAAGTTGTCGCGTACAGACTCTGCCAGCACTAATTTCTCTCTTTTTCTGCGGGGACCTGACAGCTTTCGCTTTTCCTCCACTGACTGTGACCGCTGGAGGAGGGAAAGGCACCCACAGAGGTAAGCGCAGCCGGAGCTGCTTTGTGTTTTGCAGCTCACGCTTTAAACTCTACCTAGAAAATAAGCAA
>VWZZ01002618.1:181417-195165 GCA_013399095.1 Psophia crepitans
AGCAGCCCGATCTCAGAGCAACGGGGTAACAATCCCTGTGCACGAAATGTGGTTGGAATTTGGGTAATTACACTTTGCTCCAGCTCTGAAACCCGACTGTCACACCTTCACCCACACAAAGCGTGGTGTCAGGGCAGGACACCGGTGCCTGCAGAAGCGGGCACTTGTCCCACCTCCTGTGGATGCACAGAAATATCCCCCTCGTCACTGCTACTGAATTTATCAGGGAAGGTAACAATCTAAAAAAAAGCCATCCAAAATCCAAATCCTCAAACCTGCAGCTCTCCATCCTGGGTACGGCCCCGCGAGAGGCGAGTGGGTGACCTGTCTCTGATTTACCACGTTCTCCTTTCTGCCAGAAGACAAAGGGGTTTCAGATGTTCCAGGCTTGCATGAGGGAGCTCACAACAGGGAGCTCACAACATGATCCTATAAATCTGCATTACAGCTCTTGTAATGCTTAATAGAAATTAATTACTAAGCCCACAGACATGGTCAGCATTCCACAGCAGTGGTCACGTCCAGGACTGGTTGGGTGGTTTATCACAATCAGATAAAGGAGAATGTAACTTGTTGACAACTAATGGCACAGGAACCAGCTCAAATTCCTTTGAACTGGTTTTGAATCCATGAAAGCCATGACGGGCAATACTGGTAGGTATTTCAGAACCAGTACCGAAATGAACCCTGGAGCCCCACAACTTGGAGGGAAAAGCAGCCACCAAGTGTTGTTAGAAATTTCCCTGTCATACGAGGACATCCACCAGAAGTTCATTTGAAGATCCCTCACTCACTCAGGTCCTCACAGACTCCAGTCTGCTCCAGTGCTCGGCTATGGGAAGGCAGGAGCAATGCTGGGCATAGAAGCTACAGTTCACCACTTCTCCAAAACAGGCTGCCATGCAAAAGTAAATTAAGATCTAGATTCTAACTAATTTCAAAATTGTGCTAAGTGAGTCTACTAGATAACGGTCAACAAGCTTCCCCAGATGTATGAAATCCCAGATGCAAATCCACTGCAGCACACCAAGAAATGAAATGCTACGATGCAGAGGGAAAAAAAAGGAAAAGAAACAAAAAAGCCTATTGTTCACACGGGACAATCTTCATTCCAAGGAAACTGCAACAATTCCAAGAAATTCCTACAACTACTTGACGGGTGGTTGCAATGCGAACAAAATATTTCTCAACAGGGCCAAATAATATAACAAGAGCAATGACTGCAAACTGGGAGGTTCAGGGCGGACATTAGGAAACTCATTTTTTAGGAGGGCAGTGGTGCACAATCAGAACAGGTTGGCAGAAAGGCTGGAGAAGTGCTGTCCCTTAGAGGTTTTTCAAGATGTACCCAGACAAAGCCACGCCATTCAGAGGTCCCTCCAATCAACATTTCTGCAAGCATTTAAATCAGAGACTGCTTGTAAAGCCGTAGCATTCGACTCACAAGATTGCTCCCATTCATGTAAGAAAAAAACCCCAACTGTGCGACTTAAACCTGCGCCAGTGCGATCGATACAGTGCCGGCAGGTTTGTGGGGTGACCTGATCCACCTGCAGCCGTTCCACAGGGGCTCTCCAGGGCTTTTCCAGGTCCAGCGCAGCAGACAGAAATGCCCTGCAGCCAGTCAGACAGCAGGGAGTTGTTCAGTGATAGCAGCGAAGGTGCGTTTCCTAAACCATACAACCATAAATCTTATGCCACCTTATTTGTGGCAGGGAACAACACTCATCATTTAAGCCACTGACCTGCACAAAGCCAGCTGGAAAGGCAAAGCCTTCCTTCGGCACGCACACGTCCAAACCAAGCCGCTTAGTCCTCAGCGTGGCGTGCCTTAGCCAGGCCTGGGTGGAATTAAATGGCCACAGACACTCATGACAGTGACAGCGAAACGGGTGCTGCTTGATCCCAACACCTTGGCTGGGCAACCCGTGGAGACAAAGCTGCCGACAGCCTTCCACGTGTTTCTGGGAGGTAGCGTGGGGCAGGCATTTCCTCGAAGCTGCGTCAGAAGACACCAGCAACACGGCGCAGCTGCCTGCCAGAGACCGCCTGCAGAAAGGGTCAAAAGGGCCATGCTCATCTGCTTCTCAGTCATGGTGGGCAACAGCACAAAACTCACTAGAGAGAAGTCAGATTCACGACAGCGTTCACCCTGCACATCCTCAAGGCCTCAGTTCGCAGCCTCCCCAAATTAGAAGAGTGACTCTGACATATACCCATTCTCAAGCTGGCTGTAAAAGGGAAGGACTCTCTCTGTCAGCAAAGCTTGTCATCCCGTGGGAAGTCCCAGAACAGCTCTGGCCCACAACCACTCGATCCCACTAGCAGGTTGCCCAGTGAAGACACAGGGCTGTCTTGGCCAAACTGGGAGACATCTTAGAGCTGCAGCATCTCCAGCTGATGGGCGGCAAGGATCTGGAAGGCCAGGAAATGGAAAAAAAGCCCATCGATGTTCACATTCCCATATGCACGCTCTGAATTTCCCTTCCTCCTGGCTCCAAGAGAAGTTGGCTGGGTTAGACGGGGTGTTGTTGCTTCAACACCCATGGCCCAACGTACCTCTCGCATCACAGTGCATCACCAAAGCACGTAAGGGCATGAAACAACGCTTGCCTCTCAAGAAGGCCTGAACCGTGCTTTCTGCAAGATGCTTCAGTGCTAAAAATGCTGGCGTGGCTGAACATGTGTCTGTATTTCAGATGTCCCAGATTTAGTCTACTAAACTAGCTGTGTGTACAGGAGGTTGACATACTCTCAAATCAACTGCTAAATATACTTGCTTGGTGATGTTCTGAAAAGAGAAGGACACCATAGATGAAACACTCCAATGACATTGAAAGTGCAATCATCACAAGTTGCACCAGTGCGAACAACAGATATATTTGAAATGGTTGCAAAAATTAAAAATTTGTCATTTCTGTACATTAACCATTTCAGTACAAAAACCAAACAGCCTCAGACCCTATCGCAAGGCAAATTCAGTACAGATTTAATACAAAGACACTCCCCCCACTTCAAAGAATACAAACCTATTTGAAATAAATCTAGAAGCAGACACAATGCTACAAACTGGACAGAGTTACCGAAGCATTTCAAATGCCTCCTGTCATGTCTCACATTTTTTTCCACATTCAAACCTGTCCTGGTGCTGTGCAATGAAGTTAATACACAAAGGTTTAAATATAGAGCAGCTTCTAAATTTTTCATTGTTGCATAATGACTATGTAATCTGGCTTAATAACGTACACAGGATAAAGTCCGAGAAGAATCTCTGTGCCAAAAATCACTTCTGGAGTCAAATGTTCTCCAGGTACATTGTGAACCAAAGCGGTCGGGGCTGAGCCCACAACCCTGGGTGGGTCAGAGATCCCTGCGGTGAACTAACAGTTGTGTTTTCTCCCTAAAGCAAGATGATTATATCTCCCTACAGACATGAAATTCAGCATAAAATACAGAAGTGAGGTAACTGCAGTTGTAAGACGCCTGTGCTTTTACAGGAAGACTCTTCACAGTTTCATTTTATGAAATGCAAATCCCTGTGTACAGGGCACACTCAAGTTTTAGATAGCATCAGCAAACCCAGAAGCTCAGGATCCTTTGCGACATGCACTGGTCAGAATGAATGCAGCATCATTATCATTAGTTCAAAGTTTTTAACAAATGCAGACCTGCAGTAAAAACTTGCCCGCTGTGACTTCAGGATTCACCTGCCACAAGGTGAAATCAGAGAGAGGAACTCCGCCTGCCTTCTGACTCCAACATCAACACTTTCTAACTAGAGCTTGACACAGCAAATCAAGATCTATTAAGGGCTTCAGCTCTTTTTATTTTGTGCACAGACACACTCTTGAGTGATGGCAGAATTTTGCTGCAAATGGCTTTACTGGTACTGAAAACTAAATGTGATTTGTATATTCCTGGCTATCACTGCCATACATATAATGTAGGTAATCACGTAATTATTATAAACCCCGCGCTGCTTAGCAGAAGTTGGTACTGAAGCATCCTTGCCTCACTCCTCCTTAAGCTAACACTTTGCTTAAAGTAAGTGTCAGGAATGATGCATGTACAGCTCCACAACACTTTTTATAAGCTATCAAAGATGATTCTGCACTAATTAAAACACATGTTTACAAAGGCATTTAAAGAGATTATATATAAACTTTCATCTTAGAAATCACAGAAATTCAATCATACAAAAATGGTTCTACAGAAACCTATTTATTAATGGTCCAGACAGAATTTAGCATGTCTTCAGCAAAATATTACATACAATGGAAGATAAAAATGCTCCAACAAAGTATAAAATCCTGCCTCTTCCATAATTATTTTGGTTAAAAACACTTGCAATACTTTCTACTCCATAAAGGATACCTCAAATACATCTTTTTATTCCAAAAGAGGCTCTAGCTCACACTTGAGCTGCACAATCTGTTTCAACTACACAACAAATTTGCTTTAGTGAAAAGGAAAGAAAACCTCTTAGTACTGGAGCACTGTACCATAGCAATGCACCCGGCGTGCCGATCGCTGCGAGATGTGGGAAGCGCTTGCTTACAGCTGAGTGCCTCAGAGGGAAAACCAGAAAACTCAGCAGCGCCCTTACAGCAAACCTCTTGGCTTTTTATTATCCAAAAAAATTATTAGCCAAACACCAGTGTTCTGCAATAGATGCCATTTTTTCTCCTCGTTAAGGACAAAATCCTGAAGTTTGTGCTGCAGGTGAAGATCCATCCAAGGTTTGGTCCACACAGCATTTTTTTGCCCGTGTCTAACACCTCACAGAGGTCCCTGCAACTGAATTCAGCAGCAACGCCTGGCAAAAAAAAACTCTTGAGTGTCTAATTGCAGCGATTGTTAGTGAATTAAATGCGGCAGCCCTACAATCAGCGCAACTGCCTGCTTTATTTACTTCAGTATTAACTAGGAGTTTCATCCTCTACATGCATTTTTGTGTGTCTGTGGTGCTAAATTGAAACCAGCCAGACAGCTTTACAGCCAGGTAAGCCGGTGGTCTCGGGGCACCTCTGAAATATCCAAACACATGACATCAACGGCCTTCAAAGGCAATGGCTGCAGGCGTCCCTTACCATCGCTGGCTTCCAGAGTCAGCGCGGCTACGCACTTGGTCCTCTGCAAGCTTTCACATGAAGACTGCTCAGAAAGGTCTGACACTGTTCCTAACGCTCAGGAAGACAGAAGAAAACCTCTGCCACCTACTACTCAGCTTGCCATTTCAATGCTTTGTGCGGTTTAGCACTCTGAGAAATACTAAGCTCTCAATTTCACTACATACAAAGGTACACTGCAGCACGCACAGTGCGTTTTGTTCACTTTCACTTGGTGCCACTTCAGCCCACTTGCTAAGCCAAGACACCGCGCTAACTTTGACTTTTTACCTTCCAAAAGCCGCGGCTTGCTCATGTTTTAGCAAATATGCGTGAAACTAGAACGTATTCCTACATCCTCCCACAAACATATGTTAAGGGAGGTAACCACAGTGCCACAAACGTATCTGGTTTTGGCCAGCGAAGCCTCTTGGCAGCAGCGAGCAGCAAGCAGGGACGCGGGCTGGGGACAGGTGAGTGCTGCTCTGCGAGAGGGAAGCTGCTGACTCCCGAGAGCGGGGATGCCTGGCAGACCGTGCTGGCCACGTTGTCCTCTTTCCCTCTCCCTCCTTTCCCCATCCCTCCAGTAGCTCCCGGCTGAGTGCAATGGCAGCTGCCTGTCCTAAATTATGAGCACTGGGCTACCTCAACATTTCTTTGTCTCTCAAAATGCCTACTAGCCAACTTTCATGGTCCTTGTGCTCCAGTTCCCACCAAGGGTGAGCTGTGATGGCCCATGTACTGCCATAAGCCAGGGGCACCTGCTAAGGTGGGCAAATGACAGCAACTCCTGTGGCTTGCTTTGGGCTGGAATGACCCTGTAAAGCAACCTGCACAACACCAGCGTGAGAGACCCGACCAGAACCTCAGAAGCTGCTGGCTAGTCAGCTCATCCACGTGCTGTCCTTTCAGAAGAGTATCTGTCAACAGGAGCAGACTGATGAGGGTCCCAGACACACGTCTGACTTTTGCCAGCAGAAGAAATAAAAGCCCTGTGGCACAGTTAGTGCCCGTTGCCATGTTGTTCCTCAACCTTCTCCCACTCAAGTTCTCCCGCTGCAGGAGTGAGCAGGAGCTGTCACAGAGGCGTGTGAGGTGCGACACAGGCATCTCCCCCACCGGTGCCACCCCTCCGCACGCTCATCCATGTACCTAAACTGCCTGCAGACAAACACAGCAAGACGACCAAACTAAAATGCAGTGGCCTGTTTCCAACCAGGCCTCTTCCTTCACCAGCTCCCGGTAGGAACTCAGAGGAGCACTTGTGCAAGGCAACACACAGGCAGGACCATGCCAGAGGACCCTGGGGCAAGCGGGACACCAGCAGCTCTGACTGGTATGGGTTTTAGCTGCTGGGGAACTGTAGCCTCAGGCTCTGCAATATTAAGAGCTGCAGGACTGACATCTGACCACTCTCATTCTCCTCTTTTTTTTCCCAGGCTCCTCCCTGCAGCCAGGCTTGGCTTCACAGCCTTCCCCAGGCTTCAACCACCCTCCTGTCTTAAGCTGCGCTTATTTGAAGAGCAGCCATGAAAGGTTTAACAGCCCTTCAAAGTCTCAGGTCTCAGCAATGAGTAACAGCAATGCGCAGAAATTTGAGATGTGCTTCACGGGAAATGTCAGTGGGAATTTACAAGCTCTACAGGGATTCCCAAAAGCTTCACAAGCAAACCTAAGGGCCGCTGCATACCATTTGTCGTTCCTGGACAGTGACTATCTCAAATTTACATGTGTAGGACTCTCCACCCTTTGACCAGAGGCAATAAAATCTCTGACCTTGTAAGAACATGAGGCAATAGAAATCAAACATTATTTGCCCCTGTATGGATTCTTTTTCCTCTGGGAAAAAGGGAAAAAAAAAAAAGAGATTCCAACCTATATGTAGCATTTCAGCCTTCAGGTTGTGTGCACCCATAAAGAAGAGTTTTCTGTATTTTAAACCTTAAAAGTCAACGCCAGACAAATATCAACAATTCTTACACCTTTAGAAAAGGAATTTCTGTTTCAGGTGTCTTCTGTTTTTACCCCTGTTATCTACTGATTATCTTTTAACATTTACCCCTCAAACGCTTTTAAGCAGTAGCAAGAGAGGCGTATCACCTAGTTCCAGGCGCTCAGCATCCCACAGTACCTACCTCATACAGGCAGATGAACAGCGGTGCCTTGCGGGAAACACACAAGTGATGGAAACACCATTGTACGCACTTGAAAACAGAGCCCACAAAAAACTAATCAGCCATGCTTTTAATAAACTTATTGAATGCTTCATTCATCCAGCCTTCCACCCATTTGTTTCACACATTAAAATGCACACATTGCAACTTAGTAGTCCTCCTAAATTAGACCTCTCAAACCCATCTGTCTTACTGGCACTCAAGTTTCTTAGATTACACTGCAGGGAGACTTAAGATTTTAAGTTTGTCTGGTACCTCAGAATAGTGACAGACCCAATTAGATAAGGAAAGTGCCACTGGAAGATCGTGCCATTCCGGTATCGAGCCATCTTAACTCCCACTTGGAAGTCACAGGGGTACACACATACTTACACACGCTCCCACTGAAACCCCAAGAGTGGACTAGGACTCACCACTGTTTCAATGAGCGCAGCGCGGCTTCGGTCCTCGCCGGTGGCGGAACACCGCAAAGCAAGTTTGCACAGCGATTCCAAGCCCACGACATGGGTCTGCAGCTCTGCAATGGCTGTGTTGTCAGTTGCTACCTTTCACGGTGCTCTTGTAAGTAATTTGTCGAGGATTGTAGAGCATAGGTTGAAGAGAATTGCGTTTACTTAAAACAAGCCATGTAACAACAACGGGTTTGCGCTGGGTTTACACGCAAAGGGAAACAGGGTGATAACTATAATTTCCCACAAATTAACTGTTCTCCAAAAGGTGGTTGAAGAGGATGCAGTCAGTCTCCCCCACAAGCGGCTCCGGGGAGTACGTACGTTCCTCTCACGCGGTGCTCACGGCACAAGGTGCAGCACGGCTCTGCGTACGCAAACGACACGTTTAGCCACTGACAACACCCCAGAGCAAGTCACTGCTTACAAATCAGCTCATGGCTTGAAACCGGCTTTAATTATCAGACTGTTTCCCCACATCAAAATGCTAAGCAAGAACATCGTGTCTCAGGACAGCTGCCAACAGGAAGGATCTTAAAAAAAAAAGGAGGGAGGTGACTACAACGCTCGGAGAAGCCCAGCGAAGTTGAGCTGTAGCACAGCACCATGTCAAGAGAGCACAGTACCAGGCCTAGCGAGCTTTTTCTGCCTGATTTTAAAACTCCCTACAGACCTAGTTATTTTATACATATGTCAAATGAGCGGAGAAATGTGTTCAAGATTTATTATTTTTTACACCACTGTATGATGCCAAATTAAAGGAGAGGCAAGTCAAGCTGAATTATTTTAGCTAAATTAAAAACATGCATTGCTGTCACACACTGAGTGCGGGGCCTGGGATGGCAGACAGCCGGAATTAAGCAGCCTTCTCCTGCATCGAGTAAAATTAAGAGTGTGAGGCATTAATATCTGCAATACTGGATATCTGTGACCATGGTTTTATTGTCTGCTGTACCTCTATATCCAAATGCCAAGTAAATACCAAGCGTCCAATTTAACTAGCCTAACAAACAGGGACTCCACATTCCCATGTGCATGAGGCACCAAAAGAAACAACAGCAATTCCCGCCACAGTTGTAAAGCCTAATGACAGTTAAGGCAACTGTATCTCCACTTCAGCACCTAAACAATCCCTTTCTCGTTCTCAGAGGTAGGAAGCTTTAAGCTCTGACTGGGAAATTAATTATCAGAAAGGGATCTTCAGTCTTACTTCCATTTTTGCTTTTGCTAGTACTTCCTCAGCACCTGTACCTACCAAAGCTTCGTGGCCATCTTAGAGGGAGTAGCTACTGGTGGCGGCTTGAGCATGCACCAGAGAAGATAATTGGCTTCTGGGGGAAAGGAGCTGGTGGGTGTTGCTGTCTTTTACCACTGTAGATCCTTGAGATGTCCTCCGACGAGACAGTTGGGGTGCCCTGAGATGACAGCAGGGTGCCTGCTCCAGCCAACCAAAGCCTGGTTCAGGCCCCAGGTGAGAACACCAAAGGAAAAGAAGAAAAGAAATCACCCTGAAGTAATTCAGAATACACGTCCCCAAACGTCTTGCTGTACGTCTCCAACTCTGTCATTGGAACCTTGTAATTAGAGGTGGATAGAAAAGACAGAGTGAGGTGTGTATATAAACAAATTTAGGGGAAGGATTAAATGCACTGACTGTAATTAAAGACGGTCTCTTCCAAGACTACAATGGGTACTCTTACTTTCATATGAATTAAAAGCTCCGCAACACTTATGTACTATTCCCCCCCCAAACAGTGACAAAATCTGGTGTCATGGGACAGTGGAGAGTTGCAGATATCTGACAGTCCTGCCTCAAAGTTCAGATTCAGCTTGCCACAGCACAGATAGTGCCTTGTTTATAATTTAATTTCCGTTCTGTTTCCCTTTCCGTTGAACAGTACAAAGCTGGTTGTCTCTGAGCCAGGCAGGGTGCAGTTGAGCAGAAACTGAAAATGATCAATTTTATGACGATAAGGTATGGAACAGCTTTTCAAAACTTTCCCCTTTCCTTCTCCTCCTTCTTTCTTCCCTACAAAACTCCACCCAGATTTCTTCAGCACAGTGTCCTGAGCTTATCTGGCAATAGAAGGAACAGCCAGAAATGGGGACCCACTTGCCACGTATGTAAAGTCAGGGGGTGGGAACCAAGACACTCGACAATCTATTTCAAATACCTGTTAGCACCTAAACTCAGTAACTGCTTCTAGCCAAGCACACACAACAAGCTCCCAAATTTCCCTAGCAGAAATTATTTGCTCCACCTATGCTGTTCATTTCAGCAGTCAACACAACAGCACTTACCGATCAGGATTAAGTCAGTTTTCTTCGGAGAATTACAGGGTTTGCTACCTTTATGTTTTGTAAATACCAGCTAATGGGGTATGTAAGACACAGAGTGTCTGTGCAGCCAGTATTTGCAAACACTGACGGTACTCCCAACTTCAATAGGAGCTGCCGAGTTCTGGCAGCAATTACATGCCAGGCAGGCCCCTTGTTTAGCACCCTGTATCTTCATTAAGTTACCTAAATTGAAACATCAATGAGAGAAAAGCAGATAAATTTGTTAGGCACCAATCCCAAGGTGGCAGTTGGGAGGAGAGGACTCGCAAGTAGTTCTCCAACCCTTTAGAGACGTTCTACCACTGTCAGATGTAGTCTTTGACTGTTTCCCAAACCTTCTGCTTTCTTGCTACAAGGTAGAACCTAATGTAGGCTTTCTTAATGTAGGGCATGTAAGCTGTAATGAGTTAGTAGTTTTCAAGTTAGAAGCATTGCAACAGATGACCTCATGTACAGACATCCAAGCCCACACCTCTTCTGTATCAGCTACACCAATCTCCATGCACTACATAATTAGTCTCATTAATTTGTGTAGGAAAAAAATGGGTAACAAACTAGAATTAAACAATAATATTAGCCACTCGACATCCTTTGACAAGTCCTGTCGCTCTGCTCTGTTCCAGCAGGATGCGTACATAGCTCGGTATACGCGTTCAGTTTCCATGTCAAAACACAGCACTGGATGAAGTCCCGCAACAACCCGCTCCTTCCAAACATCGCAGGCAGCGGGAGAGGGGTATCTCACCCATTCCTCTGACTTGCACGGTCCTTCAGGACAAGAACAGTCAGTTTTAACTAGATCACACGCATGGGGGTTTTGTTCATTTGGTTTTCAAAAAAGGCCCAAACTGAACTGCTCTGAAGGATCAGCATTATGCTTTTTCACATTTAGGACCTGCTGGCTCAACGTTCGTGCTCACTGGCTTCCGGAACCCTACCTGCACCCTCTGTAGCTGCCCGGCTGTGATGCGGGGTTCAGCTGGCAGACAGGCATGTGCAGTTCCTGCTGAAATCCCCGGAGCAGGGCGCGGAATCGGGCCCACAGCCTGCCACATGCTAAACCATCGCGTGTACTGAGGGGATCAAACCAGATTAACTGACCTCTGAAGGAATTCTGTGGAGTAAATCTAAGCACAAGTGTCCACTGGTAACAGACCACGAGGGCGAAGCAGCACCAGCTGTAACAGGAACGTACACATTGTTCCATCCAGAAGGAGACATTTTGAATTTGGGACCAGGCCACCGTATATCCAATTCTCAAACGGGGTAAGCGGCCCATGGAAAGGAGTGCTGGAAACAGCTAGAGATGCTAATACAGCATGAAGGCAGGGAGAGGAGGGGACAGGATAGGACAAGCAACCCACAGATATCACCACCTCCTCCAGCCTTACTGTCTACTCTGCCACTGGGTCATCGAAACGTTGCGCTCATGAAATACTTGGGAGAAAATAATCCACCCTCCTGCAGATTTTGTGTGAATCCCGAGAGCAGAGCTAACCTTGCCCTAGACAGCTGGAGCCACACTGCTGGCTTTCAGGTGCATTGCCACCTCTTCAAACCATGGCAGGTACCACTTCTGCATACCCAGTTTTCATCCGTGGGCTTCCACAGACTTGACTGGTTGGGATTCAGCCAAGGATTCCCATCGCTTTACGTAAGACTCATTTCAGAGGCCAGCTTCTTAAAGTCCATTAGCTGCCTAAGTACTTTAAAATAAATATCAAGTTCCAGCTCACTTGCCCAGATGTAGCTAAGCAAGCTTAAAAGTAAAAATTTTCTTTTTAATCCCAAATTAAAAAAAAATCTTTTCTCCTCCACTCAAGAGAGCAGTCACCATCGGGCATCTCTTCCCCTCTCTGTAGGGAATCAGCACCTAGCTGTTGTCTGTACAGTTCTGACAGCATCTGAAAGAACCTCTAAGTCTGGCCTATCTATCCCCATTTTGTACAAGACCAGTGCACTCTTTCTAGCACGGCGGATAAGAACTGGCCAGGTCAATTAGCAGATGCTGAGAACATAAACCACCTTTCAGATAGTCCATTAGGGGCAGAAACACAATAGACTTATGTTTGGAGAGTGGAATGAACAAATTCAAGTGGAAAAAAATGCACGCACTTGGTTTCTCGCCCATCTGCTTTCTGCTGGCTGTTTGGCTCCCAGGAAGCATGTGCCTTTCTGGAGCCCAGACCCAAGACTGCACTTAGGCCCTGTAGTCTAAAGCCAACTTCAGCAGGAAAAAGGACATTACAATTTAGTCAAGACTGCATTGTAGTTCATTTTTCATCGCCGAATAAAAGCTTTGTCCAAAGCACGAGGATGTGTGTGTGTCTGACACCTGGAGTATAACTTCCTGAGCAGATTCATTTCCAAACTTCACCTGCTTTAACACACCCCTCCTTTCCAAACCACCAGTCTACGCCTTTGTTGGGAGTGCATACTCAGGTTCATGCTGCTGTGTGCACTGAAAAGACAGCAGTTCAGTGCACGGGCATTTATAATAGCTATTGCAGCACATAGTACAGGAAAAGCCACAGGTCTGGACGCTTGCTAACTGCCTAGAGGTGGGGAAAAGGTGAGGAAAGAATAGCATTTCAGCACAAAGCTTTAAACCTTCTAATTTCTTTAATTCCAAGGATTCATTAGACTCAGAAACATGGGACATTTCAACAAAAGCACAGGATTAAATTTTCAGTTCTGTGGGTCCAGTTCTCACTAACCAAGCTCCACAAAAGAACTTATTCTAGCAATTTAAGATGGAGATGCCACCATACCCTTTACCCCTCTTATAGAAACCTGAGGTTAAATGACACATGAAAGGGGGTTTGAGCTGAGACTCAGCCTTGCACTGGCTGAGGCAACCCCATTCACCTGAGCACTACAACCGGCACCCCCAGAGAGGCAGGCATAGCCAGGGGGAGCTGATGCCTACACCACGGCAGCCGCCTTCTCAGAAAGGCAAGTCCGACTCTTCAGACATTACCTTGCTACAGGTACGTTTACTGCGATTCACCTGAATTGCAAAAACCAACCAGATGGTGTGAACAGTTCATTCCTTGACAAGAAAACCAGAAGAAGCAGATATAATAGAGAGGTTAAGTTCTGTTAGTAAGACAACCTGGTTCCTACCACTAATGTAGCAGCCACATTATCTGGATGGTTTATGTATAATCTGGACACGTCCTAGAAACAGCAGCAGTTTTTACAGAGCCATTACAACAATCGGATCTGTACCAGGTCAGTAAGACCCATCCGGTGCAGCACTCCCCAGGCAACAGCAGCCAAACCCGGGTGCTTAGGAGAAGTATTAAACTGACAAAGAAGTGAACTGTACCATTCTGTACTGCAAATCAATATTGTCACTCAAAGAAGCGAACCCCCTCTCTCCCTGGTGTGCCTGTGACACTGAGCTGGGTCAGGAAAATGAACTGGCTGAAGAGGCTTCTCCCCTCCCTCCTGTGCTGCGGGGAGCAGGACCCAGCAGCAGCGTGACACTGTGCTGAGGAGGTAAACCCATGCGGGAATGTCGTGGTTCGGCCCCAGCCCCAGCCGAGCCCCACGCAGCCGCTCGCTCACCGCCCCGGCAGCAAAACAAGGGGCAGAATGAGGCAACAAAAGGGCAAATGGCTTCGAGTTGAGATAACGGCCGTTTAATGGGCCGACAAAGGGAGAGGGGAAAT
>VWZZ01002618.1:195204-210817 GCA_013399095.1 Psophia crepitans
AGCCGGGACAGGGAAGCACTGCAGGGGGACACGTACCCGGTGATCCTTCCCTGGAAGCACTCTATCTCCAGCAGCCGTTAGGGATTTCCTCGGCTGGTGGCTGCACCGAAGCCATTCAACATGATAGATCAATGCAGTTGTATCTTTATGCTGCACAACAGTACTAACTGCAATGGCAATTTGCCATTTTGAAAAGGCAGCCCATAATAAAAATAAACATTAAGCACTGCTTTGGTATGCTATCATTTCAATGACCTTTCAGTTCTGTTTCAAACCTTCCAAGTTTATCAGCAACTGGCAATTACATGCTTTTCATTAACCCTGCAATTTAGTAACATGAAGAACCACAGCGAGAATCTCAAGACATCCATCGATCCATCCTCTCTCAGCTCATATAAACTTTAAATTCCACGGGTAAAGTTAATGTAACCGTGCTCCTGGCATCTGCACTTCCTCCCTGCTCTTTCGTCTGCGCTTTCTTTCAGTACGTCACAATGCCCCCATCAAAATTTGTATTTTTCATCACAACCTACATTTATGTACAGGTATCTACTTCATACACATGATGATGCAATACAACCACCTTTGCTTGGCAAGATTTTAAGGACTACACAAAGCACTATCCAAACCTCAGGACTGCATTACCTCCTGCACGCACCGAACACTTTCCCTCCCCCTGACCCGCACTGTAAACAATGCATACATTAGGCTCATTTGGGAAGAAGGAAAGGTTTGTTTTCTTCTACTAAAAGGTTTTGCAAGTCACTACATCTCATGTATTCCCCATCCTGGTCCTGCACTTCCAAAAATTTCTGTTGTCCCACTCAGCTGATCTGGGCCATCTCCAGAGCAGTCTCAGCACTTCAAGACAAACCAGGGAGCCCTGAACAAGAGAGAACTGCTCCCTGTCCCACCCAACGCCCAGTGATTGAGTTAAACACTTGTGCACTTCTCAGAGCAGCTTCCATAAGAAAGCAGGGAGATGCCCCCAGAGCACACCTCTCCCAACAGCAATGCCTGGCTTTTACCTCCATCCGGCTCAGCTTGCCAGCTTTTGTTAACTATGCCTAGGGACCTGGGACAGGATCTGCTGATTCCTCCGAGCAAGAGAGCACTTGCATCTCAGATGCTGCGCTGCCAAGCATTGCTGTGCTCAAGATCGCTGGTCCATCCTGCCCAAAGGCAGGAATCAGCTCTCTCTTCTAATTATACTCCCACTGCTTGCCAGGAGTTTACTGTTCTGTGGAATGCAGGCAGGACAATTTTTACTGCTGATGATCCGCCCCTTCCCTCCTTCTTGATTACAAAACCACCAAAAAACCCCACAGAGAATAATATAAATGTTTGACAGAGGCAGGAGATAACCATCCATCTAGATCAAGCCACACCATGGTCACCCAGCAAAGGCACTCGTTCAGCTCACATGCCACCAGCTTGGGACAGGAGCATGTGGCTTACCAATTTCAAGGCATGCTCTTATTAATTTCCTCACTAATTCTTAAAAGCTATTCTTTAAAATCATTCCATTTCACAGGCTGTTTTCAAATGCTTGGCCATAGAAATGACAGTGAACACCTCCTGCAGCAGAGCTCCTCATGGCCAGGCAGGGGTGAAAGGACTTTGTCACCAAAGGAGTCTTGACGGGTCAGTCCCAGAATCCCTCGTCAGGGCTCCGCCTGCTTCCCACAAAAAAAAGGATGGACCACGGCAGGGAGCTGCTGCTTCCTCCGCAGTCCTGCAGAAGCGGGGGGACACGTCCACACGTGAATAGCAGAGGGCAGAGGACTCACTGCCTGCACAGAGCAGCGTGAAGATCCCAGTACAAAGTCATGATTACTGATGTACTTGCTATTTATGTTGCTCTGCAAAAGCCTACTGATACAGTGCTCCAAGCCGGAAACAATAACAAAAACTACACACATGAATATATGTCAGTAGGAACTAGGTACATCCGAGTGCCATTCTGACTGACCTGTCTCCAATCACTAAAATATCTTCTCGAACCTCATTTGTCCTTAGGATTGAAGATTTCCTCCTTTCCTACTTTTTATTTAGGGGCTTCCTGTTCCATGGCTCTGAGAAATGAACTTTAATGCAACAGAACAGAACAGGACTGCCATTAGAGGGATGAGTCCAGAGTTTCACTACAAACGAACACACACTGAAGTTCTGAGCAGGGTATCCTAGGGACACTTAAAGCAGAGAAAAAGCAATTTTATCTATGAATTGCTACCATAATTGTATGTCGAATTCTGTTGCATAGGGGAAGTTTTTGTTGGAACCATGTCTCTGCTTCCTCTGAGCATCCCCTCAAGAGCACACAGAAAAGAGACCCAGCAGTAAAAAATGCAAATGAAAGTAGTCGTGCCAAACGGCTGAGACCGCACACACAGAGAGATCAGCTCCTGCCATTCCCACTGACGTCAAAACCAGAGATAAAACCTCCTCTTACATGCAACACCAGTGCAGCACCTCAAATAGCACCATGTACCAGTACAGGACTGCCATGGCTTTCTGGTCAGTGGCAGCTCTGGCCACCCTCATCGCAGACAGAAAGGCCCTCCCTGTAAACGAGGAAGCCATTTCCCTGCCCTACAGTGCTCTGTCCAGCCCACAGACACCACGTGAGGGACTGGGCACAGAGGAGGATATGAGCAGTTGTTTCCGCTCTTCCTCCTTGACGGGTCCTGTGAGATAACCAAGTGTGCTCCAGGCAGAAGCATCATGGGCTGTGGTGAGTCAAAGGCACTGGTCCTGGAAAGGATACACCTCCAAACCCAACATCCAGTGCTTCGCAGCTGGCTGCGCTGCGCCAGGAGAAGATGAGAGGCTCTGCTGCAAGGGCCAGCTGCTGCACGGACACACCATGGCTGTGCATCTCCCATTGAGCTCTGCAAGATGCTCAATGGATTTCAATGCAGTTTTAGTAAAACAGAGTGAAAAACCGTACAATTGGTATTATCAGCTCATACACCCTCAGTGCTGGAGGAGGGGCTGGTAAAAAAACATTTTAAATTACAAGAGTCCTTTGCACCAATACGTTATGTAACTACAACTGTATGCACCTCATCTGCTCGTGTGAACACCTGATTGCACACAAAAGGACCTTGCACTAGATTGCAGGTTCTCACCAGGAATAGTAAAATTTGGCTCCAAGTACGGCGTAGCTGCAGGAGGTACAGCAAGCAGCAGCAGTTACAAATATTAGTCGTATTATCACAAGACATACCTTGCTGTTTACCGATTTTGGCCTTGAGATGGCAGAGAAAGAAAAGGCAGCAAGGCAAACACTATATGGTCCAGCTACTACAAAGATACAACACAGAACTGAAAGTGAGAACAGAGATTGAACAATTAACAGAACCTTCTTCTGCCCCTGCATCTGCTGCAAATGCTGCTGTGCCTCACTTGCTGTGCTGCCTGAACGTGTTAAGGCAGAGCAGGGGGAAGAAGAGGCAACTCCATGCTCAGATTAGAAAAAGGACTGGAGAAAAAGAAAAACCAGAATATGCAGTTTAGATTATGACAAGTCAGTAATGATGGAGTGACGGAGCAGGGGAAAAGGAAGAAATGGAACAGAGTATCTGGAAAGAGGATGGAAAAAAAAAATGAGAGTGAAAGATGCACAGCTGGGGCCAAAGACTATTTTTCATTATTTTTTTTAAAGAAGTGTGACCGAAGGACAGAATTTTGCATGAAGTTATTTTCCTGAGGACTCCGTCAGCAGCACTTCTGCCAGCTGATTTCACTGCCTTAGCCAACGCACTGCGCTCGGCAGCTCAGGCCGGCCTTTTTGAGCTCGAGCCTTCCCCAGTTCCTCTCATCTCTAGGATGACCACGTGGCTATTAGGCAGGGCTATACTTTACTCATATTACAATCAAACTACAGAAAAGCTTGTAGGCATGCAAGGGAAGTGATGGTCTAGCTGCTACATATCTGCGGCCACAGAACAACACACAAAAAAACCCCAGTGAGTTCAATCTTCTTGTGCCAACAACCACGTTTCATGTGTTTAGAAGCATGCAAATAGGTTTAAGCCATATTCACCCATACACCCCTTGCTCGCTTTGGATGCATGAAACCCGAAAGACCACAAACTACATGAAAAAGAATAAAAACGACCCAAGAGAGAGTTTGTCCTGCTGCCGAATGGTAAGTGAAAGGCAGCGATCCTGCAGCGAGCGTGCCGCGGTGCTGCTCAGCCGGGGAACCGGAAAGCCGGTGCGAAGGTGGGCACCCATTGCACCCGGCAGCTCTCTGTGCACCTTCACAGTAGTGCACCCCAGGAGACTTCCTACAGCTAAAAAGCCCATCTGCAAACAAACTCTGACAAGACACAATAGACGGTAAACACTGTCTCTAAAACTGTGCAAACATCAGTTCTTTAAAAATTGGGTCTTCGGGGTCTAATGATGCCCTTGGTAATAAGTACAGCTTCTCGCAGCGCGGGCTGCACAGAGCCAGGGCTGCAGCTCAGGAGTTGCTGATTTCTAGCTCACACACAGCTCTCCGGACAGGACATGTACCAGCAAGGAAGCAGACGGAGGGGAAAAACGTATCTGTAGGTACTTACATGCAAGATGAAAATTAACTGCACTTTAGGCATACTTTAAAAAAAACATAGAATAACCCTGTGTGACATATTGTTCCCTGAAAATTATCCACCTTAATCACAAAATACTTGATTGCACATCTAGCATTTAACACCTCTAGCAAACAGTTGCTGCAGATTCTTTATTAGTAACAGTACGGTTAACCGGTTACAGCATTAATCAGTCCAAAGCTAATTATCAGGAGTGTTTCAAAAATAGCATACCAAACAACAGGAAAAAAGCCAAATAATATTACAGCTATTAGATTTTAGTTGACTAAAAAAACCCCAACTTAATAAACTATTCAGTACAGAATCAAAACAATTTCAACAAAATATTCCTCAGTAAGCACGGTAATTCTAATGTCAGCCACACATCTTCTAATTTGCTTTTTTCTCTCAAGACTTACCTATGTTTTTCTAGTTCGTTGTGTGATGACCTATCAAAAAAAAGAAAAGAAATATTAGAGAAAAGGATAAATACCAAGATTTAGAATATTTAAAAGACAACACCTGCGTAAGTTGCAAAATACCTCTCTAAAACATGTATTTATATGGATTATGAAACAACTTCACTGTTAAATTGGTTCACTTCTTACATCCCTTAGATACTTCAAGGTATCAACTTAATTTCCATGAGTAAACCATGGGTTTAGGGAGGAATTATAATAAATTTGCATTTATTATTGTTCAGTAGATTCAGAGACAGAATTGGACATAAAAAAAATTGAGCAGGTTAGTAATAAAAACAGCCCACAAGATTTTTTATCTGTGAAGAAAAATTATGAGGGGGTAGAAAGTATTAGAAGATCTAAATGGTAACGGGTAAGAGTAAAAAGCACCCAAAAAGCCAGCTTTCAAGCCCATGGAGAAGCAGAAAGAAAAATCAGCAGCTAACCACCGCTGTTGCTGTTGACATCTTAATGGCAAAGAAAGAGAAATCCTCTTAATTCTTCTGCATCTACAAACAGGGAGGAAAAAAAAAAAAATCACAGTCCCTGAACTGACCACATCAGTGTGCTATTCTCTTCCGATCTATTAACATTGAAGGTAGGGGTTTTTTCCCTGACCAATGCCTCTGGTTTTTTGCCATTAGAAGGCAGTCCTGATTTCTTGGAGGATTTTTTTTTAATTGATTCAGCTGGAAATATTAATTTTATTTATTTAAACAGCTGAGATTAAAAACATTCCTAAAATGACGTTATTGTCACCAGTTCAAAATCAGCAACTTTCTGGACCTTTAGTTTTGTCTAACCAAAAACATTTCCAGTACTTAAGGATCAAAAGATACAAAGGCGGTGGCAGGCTTCACGTCTGGCAGCTGAGGTCACCGCAGCTCTCCTACAACGCACTGTAACCCCTGCCCGCATCGGGGCACGATGTGCTGACCAAGACAGCTTTGTGGAGGTGTAAGCGCACAGTGCCTCAAGTGAGCAGAGACATCTCAGGGGGAGAAATTCTCCCTGCACAAACGCAGGACGTGCCCAGCGGCGAGCCGTTCTGCCTGTCCCTGCACACGCGCGTGCAGCTGGGTGGTGCAGCGTACCCGGGTGTTACTGGTGGCGAAAGCATCTCTCCAGCCACAGAAACAGGGGGAAAAAAGAAAGCAAAGCTCATGCAGCAAAATAACCAAGGAACAAATCCACAAGCAATTTATTTCAGCCCGGCGCAGCTCCTTATCCCACCAGGAATTAATTCTATTCTATTCTATTCTATTCTATTCTATTCTATTCTATTCTATTCTAAGCAAACTGCCCCTCTGCAGGTAGAGGAAAACTCCAACATGTTCACGGCTCAGCGCTGAAGTTAATCCATTTTCACTGGAAAGCACCCCGGTGTTGTTACCAAGACATCAGCTATGTCACCCATTACCTGGTATCTGTTTCTGAGGAGCCTACAAATTTAATTATTTTTAACTTGTTACATCAAGCGAGCCACAATCAGGTAATGTATGTGCTCCTGTCGTGCCATGGAAGTGCTCCTGACCGATGCAGCAACACTGGAGGTCTTTTACACATACTCTGTGCTACATTAATAGGTCAGAGTGGGCTGGGTTTGCTGTAATCTACTGCCTTTGCCTTTTGACCATAATAAGAGAATATTGTTTTTATTTTCCACTCCTACACAGAGACAGCTCAAACCTTTCCTGCATGAAAAGTGACAAACACTACGCCAAATCCGCCAGCATTTATGAAAACACACAGAAAATGCAAGTTCAGGAGGAACGATTCTCCCCAAACACCCGCAACGGGCCTGTAAAGGCACAAAGCCACCGTTCACAGGGGACTCTGGCAGCGAGGAAAACAGCCTGGGCTAGATTCAGCCCTATGGCATGACCTCCCTGACACTTTTGGCGATTATACATCAGATGAACACAATCACTGTAACGAGCCAATTCCGACCTGCCTGCTGTAGCAGAGTGTGCAAGCACCTCCGGTGAGCATGGATGGTGATCCTGCACCAACAGGAGAACCACTGCACAAGAAATTCCGCCTGCACAGTGTATTTTGCTGGGTGAAGAGAGGATGCAATGAGCACCTGGAAGTCGTTCCACGTGCAGTGCACCTACAAGGCACCTCTGGCTCATGAAGGGTGACCCTGGTGTTCGCCTGGGACATCCTGCCAGACCAGCTTTGGAAGGACATAGCTGCCTGCCCCGGTTATGCCAACCACCAAGGAGAGCAGCAGCAAATGTGTGCCCTTTTGCACAGCTCTTTGGGATGCAGAAGCCTAATCGGTGTGGGTAAAGAGGGCACTGGCCGCACATTCCAGGAGGTGCGAGGAAGCTGACTGATGGCTCAACTATCAGGCCCTACCTAAGAACTAAAACTGAGAATTTTGGCATTTATCTGGCAGTTACTCCATCTATGGAACAGGTTAAATACCCGATGGTTTGGCTTTTTGTTGAGTTTGTTTTCAGAAGAGAGAAACCTCTCTCTTAGTATTTTTTATTCTCTTCTGTCTGTAGCACAGTATACTGCAAGAAGATCCAACTCTTTTTGCTCTTCATGTAACCTGAAGTGAGGGAAAAAACTGCAAGATCTGGTCTGCACACAAACCAGTACCCCAAGCGCTACCTCTGTTTTGAAGCAGAGTCTTTAATTACTTCAGTAAAAGATAAAGTGTAAGCCAGGGCTAAGATATATGGACACATATATTTCTATACAAGAGACAGATGTATGACTGTGGTTTTCAGACAAATGGTCTGTGCAGCCCTTCAAAAACAGTTGCAAGAGAAAGAATACTTTTGGCGTTTAGCTAAAGTTCACTATATTGGGTTCTGTATCTCCAGGCAAAACCTGCGGGAGTTGGAGGTAGCAGTGATGAAGGAAAGGTGGCAATAAAAGGTTCAGATAAAAATAAACAAGAAAAGCGAACAATAAAAAAAAAACCGTCATCAAAATCACAGGTTCAGGAGGAGACAGCAATGCTGCTGCTGAGACAGTTCTAATATCCCTTCAGCAAATGCCGGGCATTCACCAGCTATGAAGCGGCAGTTAAATTTCCTTTGTGAATAAACTGTCAAAAGAAGATTCGGAAGAAGGAGGAGCCAAGTAAATGCAGATGTTAGTTTGCAAGATGCTGTGCCCCCTCCAACAGCACGTCCCCAGAGCTGTCCCTTTCCACCACCCTCGCTCCCTTAAACAAGACTTCTAGGTATTGGATTTGAGCATTTGGTTGATGCAACATTTAACAGCCACATCCAAATCATTAGGACGGGTGCTAGTTGAAATGGTAAGACTAACACAGAAGAGACAAGTCCCCACCCAAAGTCCACTTTCTACCAGTTCACGGGTGAGCCAGCAGGAACAGCCCACACATGTACTGGGCTGAGATTTCACTGTATGCATGGTGCACTGCCCATTTCATTATTTAAGATACCTTCTCCTACTCCTCCAGCCATTTGCCCCACCAGACGGTGCATCTTGTCTGAAGGCAACCAGCACAGCTCCTGACAAAACTGGGAAGGTATCGGCAGCGCTGCTGAAATTTCTTCCCCCACGCTAACGGGAGCCAGGTCCAGGCTGCGAGTCACCAATGCGCTACCAGTTGGAAACGCATTTTAAGGCGCTACAGGGAGCAAAGCGGGCTAGTTACCGAGTGCTTCGAGCAATGGCAAGCGCCTTGCCTGCGCCAGGGCTTTCTGCTGCAGGCAGGGTGTAGTACAGCCCGTGTGCAGGGGACACAACTCCACCTAAGGTCGCTCAGCGCTTGGAGGGCCACGTGTGAACTATGTTGCCTGCACTTCACCAAAAGAGGAAGAACAAACAAGGCAAGGAGTTTTACAAGGTGGTACACGTTAAGTGTCTGCGTCCAGTTCCCACTCCCAAGTGCGCCAGCGCGTAAGATCACGCAGCTCATACACCCGCAGTGCTGCCTGCTGCATGCTACGCAGCTTTTCGCTGCGAAGATCCTCATTCGCTTCTAGGGAATTCCCTGTCCACACACACAACCTGCCATGGGATGCACCTGAAAATACTACTGCTCACAACCCAAGTGCCCAGAGATGAGGAGTGCTGCAACGCTAAACCTGAGCATAAGCACACATCCTGCCCAGTATTCACTGCTCCTGGTTGTTGTTTGTTTTCCTTCTGCTTTAAACTGGACACATTGCTTACAGCCTGTCGAAGAAACAGCCTGTATGGAATTAATCCAGTAGAAATGACTATTGCATTCTCCTCATAGCGAAATTTAACCAGCCCTGCAGATTCAGCTGGGATCTGGGAACCAGGCATACTGGCACAGCCTCGACGCAGAGCTCTGGCTCCAGTACGTCATTCAAGTTTGTGCTGCCACATGTTTGCAGCAGCGAGGTACAAACACACTTCTAATACGGCAGCAATTTGTTTTCCTCAATTGCATGAACACTGCAGTTCCTCAGGGGTCACAGACCAGTTGCTGAGATCTATTATATTGGGAGTAAAATGCATGAATTTTAAAAACAAGCACAGTGGTATCAATTGCTGTCCCTCTGCTGCCAGTTTTAGGAAAGTAAACCCAGAGGGATCTACCAATCTACCACATTCAAAAAGCCAGGCAAAAAATGAGAGGAGTCGTGTCGGCACAGTCTAGTTTGCGGTGTTTTATTCTCGGCCTCCCACAAAAACAAAACAAAAACTAAGGAAAAATAAAATAAAAATCAAGCTCTGATCCCTAAGCTGCTTTGTGTGGGCACAGAATAACATCTGCAAAGAGCAAGGGGCTCGCTCTGCGGGCCACAGGTTGACCCTCACTGTGAGCCAACATTAACAGAGGAATTCTGACATTAAGCTCTGTTTTCGTTTGAAACAGCAAATGCAGCTTTCATCTTTTTCTCGATATAACCCTTCGCCAGAACACAGCATAAAGTACAAGTCTATTTATAGAACACATGAACAAAAATATTAATTAATAGATACAGAAGATATATTTATAAACCAGCATTTATTTTGCTCCCTCTCCTTCAGTAAACCAAATTCACTGCACCATCGCCATCCGATTCCTTTCTCTGCAAGTAAATTTAACTGTGACCTCAGTAGCCTGGCATCTAACACTAAGATTTTAGTTTTAATTCTACTTTATTTCTGACCTTTCGTTGCAAAGCAGCTGGCCGAGCTCCCCCCATACACGGGCAGACACCCACCTCACACCCACACACGGCTTGAGCCACCCCACACCCGGTGGGTGTCATTACAGCCAGGGCACAGGAAAGCCCAGGTATCTGCAGGCTACCGTGGGTTTCTGTCCAAGTGCCTCACCTCGTGAGCAAACATCACTGAATTTCACATTCGCGTCGTGTTCCTCCTCGGCACATCACACACATACTACCTAGCCATTTCCTTAGATCAAACGGCAAGCTTGGGGGGGACTTCTGAATATTTGTTATTAACATTTCCAAGGCACAACTGCACCGAATGCGGCTGTTTGTTTACGCCTTTAATTCCAGCTACACATTAACAAGAATTACTAGACTGCATGGCACTGCTTTAGGAACTACAGCCACTGCTCTGTGGTCAAGTACCTGGTAAGTATTAGTGTAACAAGAAGATGTGGCCTAGGTTTACCTCCCCGCAAAAGACAATCTTGTGCCTTTCTCCAACTTCCTGTCCTCTTTGCAAAACAAGAATCCAGTTTCATTTGCCAGAGGATTTTGGTCAAAACTACTGGAGGGGAACGAGTCTGAATCTCAGCTGACGACACGGTACGAACGGCAAACCGGAAAGAGAGAAAACAAAGCGGTTTGGTTTGTGTGACATGGGAAAGGGGACATCACAGGAAACCGAGTGAGAAGAAAACACATAAAATCCAGTAAATTTAATGTAGAAGTGAAAAAGAAATGGCTAAAAATCGTGTCTGATTGCCACCAATAACCCCGGGAATATTGTTTAGCAACAAACTGCTACTGACCACTTCCAATTTTGATCCAAAGCTATCCATGAACAAAGCAAAAATGTTAAATTCCTGCGGTGGACAGAAGGCTTATAGGTTTCAGTTAATTAAATGCAATTCTGCTGGTATTTTTCCCTGCATGAATCCAAACCTGCCAAAACTACTTCTCAATCGCAGTCGAGAGGCCGGCAGGCTTTTAGCCCAGACCTGAGCATCCTGTCCAAAGGGCAGGCAGCCTTCCTCCCCTTCTTCTCCTGCGGGCCTGGGCCTCGACAGCTTTTGGCGAGAGGACGGAGGTCTCAAGATGCTATTTCTTACATGAACATCACCACCTCCTCGGCAGAGGAAGGAGGCATCCATCAGTGCCCTTGCTGAAGAATGGGGCGGCTGTAATCCATCCCCAGCGGCTGGTCAGCACACCTGTACTACCCGGGGTACGCTCTGCCCCTGCCGCAGGCAGGCAACACGAGGGAGAAAAGAGAGAACAAAGAAGAAGGGTACAGCACACCAGGCTTCCTCACATCTGACAGTTTTTCTCCTCCTCCCCTCTTTCCTGATTTTCCAAGAATGAGGAGGAAGATGTTCTGCACGCTTTTATGTATGTATAGCTCATAAAGCATGAAAAAGCCCCAACCTAAAACATATATATAATCTCATTTTTAAATCTGATCAGAAGCTGCAAGCAGCAGGATACAAAAATAGATAATGAAAACAACAACAAAGCCCCTGCAGTTTTGAAATGTGCAGTTATCTGCTCCTTTCCTACTCTTCCAACCCTGAGTATATATTTTTATATGTAAGAAAAACAATGCAATAATAAGGCATAAATTTCAGACATGACTGGAATCATGCCTGCCTACATCTGATGCTCCAAACCCAGCACATCTTGAAAACGGTTCAAGAGGAACAATACGGACAAACACTTTGCCCAGAGGTTCACACCACCCACGACCACTCCAGATCCTCTGAACTTTGGCCAGTTGTCTCCCTCTGTTAATCTTTCGAGTTGCTTAGGAAGATTTAACTGTATTATCAAAAATTCAGACTTCAGTCTGGGGCTCAGACCCTATAGCCTATAAGCTCCAAATAACAATAGACCAGTGATGCTAGTATACTTCACGCATTTTAGACTGGATGTTCAAACGTACGGATAATTTCTCTCCGCTGAATCTATGCTCACAGGCAGGACTGAGCAGCGATCGCTAGCTGCAGGGACAGTTGGTAGGTACAATGCAGAGGTGCCCGCATGGCCCTGCCGCTGCACCTCCGGCCCTGAAATAGCAGGGCGCTGCATTAAAGCAATGCGCCTCTGTTGCCCACACCGGCAAGCAAGCCCAGTGTCCGCACCGAACAAGGCAAACCACCGTCCTGGTGGTGGCCACGCTTGACACCGATTCTCAACAAGCATATCCTGTCCCATAAGACGAACGACTCGTTCCTGATTTCATCACTGCAGCTAGAAGAAAAGAAAGTGTAAGTAAACGTACACATCGCATACAGCAGGATGGTATTTTTGAAGGTTGCCACTGCTACAGAGTGAGAATCAGAGCAAAAGACGGGAGGTAAACATAAATCTACAAGCAGAAGAAAAGCAGGAAGGTAGCTGCAAGCAGACGTGCATGCCTTAGCTTTACTAACGCTAGCAAATCTGTAACCAAAAATCTTTTAATTCTCCTGTATTTGATAGATTACAAATCCTCTCCTAAAAACTCCTGAAAGCAGCTTACAGTTCAGACAAATAACTATTTTGCAGCGGATGACAAGAGACCTAAGAACGGAAACGATGAAATAATAGCTCTGTAAGTAACACAGATTTCTTGAATGCAAGAGACAGAAAATAAGAAATCCGTACAATTCAGTGAGCCATTTACAGCTGGAAATCCTGTGAGACCTGGTTAGGTTAACGGTGATTTGTTTTAAAGGCAGCAAGCATACCTTAGAAGAAAATAATTAAAAATCCTCAGGAGCAAAGTGTCTCAGGAAACAAGACACGCCTCCACTCCTGACGACTTTCTGTTTTCAAATGAACTGACATCTTCTCTGTGCTCCGAGACAAGACAAAGAATTCAACAAAAACAAAAAAAAAAAACAAATGTAGGAGTACTGCAATTAATACCCTCTGAAATGGTCACCTCGGCTGAAGCAGGGGCATAGGGGAACAAGTTGCTCCCCCTCAGTTATCTTTAAGACACACTGCTCGTCCACGACAGGCACGAGCAGGGCGCTCACCAGCTCATGTTTTTCTCAGGGAGGCAGCTCGTCAGCTTTTGATTTCAGTTTGCACCTCCGGTGTCCTGCGAGCAGCGGCTGGCCCCCTGCCCCGCGCCTCCCCAGTGCCAGCAGACCCAGCTGCCCGCTGCCGCGCAGGATGCCCGCTGGAGGAGCGAGAGCGGAGCGGGCCCACCGAGACTCACTGCTCGTTTGGAAAACAAGTCACGTGCAAGCCGAGTTCATTTTAGGCTATTCTACAGGAGCCACCATCCAGCACAACCGTACAGAGCGGAGCCTGCGCTGGGGAGAGCATCGCCGCTCAGGGGCCAAGCGGGCCCAACTGGGCACGGTCCTCAGTCCTCTCTGGAGCAGCCCTGGAAGAGCACAACAGAGCAGGCACAGCACAGGACTGGAGGAGCTCCCAGGCAGGGGCCGGCACTGTCCCTGTAAGACAGCCTCCTGCACGTACACAGCCGCTGCCCCAGCAGCAAACAAAGCTGCAGAGAGCCTGCGCACAGCAGCCCTCTCCGCTCATGCCATCGCAGCACAGGTAGCGGCTGCGGGGAAAACAAAACAAAACCCACCACGGCCACGACAAAAAGGCAGACGATAATCGTGATAAATAACGACCAAGTCATGCAGTTTGACGGATCTGCATGCGGCGGGCGGGCAGGCTGGCGGTGCGGCAGAAGCCCTGGAGAGGTCAAGTTCACTCCAGCACCTTCTCGCTCAATACCTACAGGAGAAGTTCAAGCGCACGGGTGGGTCTCCCCCCGCCACCCCGCACACGCTCCCCCTCCGAGAGCCGGGTGCTGCGCTGCAACCGGAGGCTGCATCTGCTCTGGCTGCGATGGGGGGAGGCGGACAGTTCGCTGCCTTTGGTTTATAAATAAATGCCGGGGGGTGGCGGCGGAGGGGGGGGAGGAAATTCGTGCCATGCAAAGAGAAGTCTGGGTGGCGATTACGGTGTTAAGATCTGCAGTAAAAGCCGCTGTCGGTGAGCGTGGAGCAGAAGGAGCGATGAGGGCGGATGGTTTAGAAGTGCAGTGAGTACTAAGGAGATGGTGTACGCGTGGCAGTGTTTATATGAGAGATCAAAACAGAGCCAAGCCCATCCAGGGAAAAAATGGCGACTACCGGGATGGGGGAAACTAATACACCAGATTAGTTATTATTTTTAATAAATGTATGCACTGCACATAAGCTAGACACATTGGAAAAGCTGCCGATTCATTCTGAAAAAGCGGTACGTCTATTACCTGTTATTCTGGGATTTTCTGGCCATGGTGCCTGCCTTTGTTTTCTTTCTGGAATAGTCACTATCGAAGGGTAACACTGATGCATAGCCATGTTCTGCTTCTAGGGACAAAGTCAGCATTAGTGGCAATATATTTTTTCCATGCATTTTTTTCCTCCTTTGCAGGAACGCTAGGGTAAAGAACAGAATTTTTTCCGGTTGATTTGTTTGGATTTTATTCTGGCATCTCTTAAAGAAGCGAGACAAAAAATAATAATTAATAATAACAACTCGGTAAACCAAAAAAAAAAAAAAAAAACCGAAAAAAGGAAGGAAAAGGGTAAAAAAAAGTGCCGAAATTCGGGGGATTATCCGGGCGCACCCTGCGAGCGAGGCGGGTCCTGCAGACCCTGTCACGCCGCGCGGGGGAGGGGAGCGCCGCCACACAATTAACCACCGCCGCACGCGGGAGGGCGGCCGGCCGGCCGCCGCCACGCACCCGCCAGCGCCGGCCACGGCTCCACAAAAACACCGACCCGTTCTCCGTTCGTTCGTTCGTTCGGTTTTAAAACCAAAAAGCAAAGAGAAGAGCACTGCTGCTCCCCCAGCGCCGTGCCTCTGGCGAAGCCCGGGTCAGTCCCGCGGCGCCAGGGCAGGTGAGGGAGCGGGGCTGGTCCCCCGGCCCGGGCCGCCCGCCGCCGCACAACAAAGGCCGAGAGCGGCTGGGAGCGCCTGCGGGTGACTGACTGACTGCCCGCCTGCGCCCAGTACCTCGGTCTCTTCTCTCCAAGTACTCGGCCGCTTCCAGGAGAATTAACAGAGAGTTCAATTCCATGGCTGCCTGTGCCGTGCCGTGTCGAGCCGAACAGAGCCGAGCCCTGAGCCCCCCGTCGCCCCGCGTCGCGCACCGCGCCGAGTTCACGCGCGGGGGACTTCCAAGCCCCCGGTTATAAGGCACCTCTCTCAACCTACATTTGACACAAGGCGAAGGGCAGTCAGCGCCGCCAATAGGAAATCGCGATTCCGCGCGAGGGCGGGATGCGAGGATGCAGCTGGACCAATCGGCGGTCAAAGCACCCCCCCTTTTCCTCTGGCTGGGGCAGGGAATGTTGACAGATTCCCATCTGCCCCTCCGATTGGCTGGCCACTATAGTAACAATTTAGAAGCCGAAGCTTAGCAACAGCACGTGGTGGCCCAGCCCCC
>VWZZ01002618.1:211444-240631 GCA_013399095.1 Psophia crepitans
AGCACCGCGCCGGCCTCGGGAGGGGGCCGCGGGCCCGGCCAGCGCTGGGCCCCTGCCCCGGCGCCTGTCGTTCCCGGCGTCGGGTGGTTTTCACACAAATTGTGGGTTTTCCCTGTCGGTAGGAGCACGTGGCTCGCTCCAGGCCGCGGGAAGGGAAGCGGGGCCGAGGGTCGTGGCGACCCCAGAGACCCCTTGCACGGGAGGCGAGGGAATCGGGGTGACCGGCCGTGAGGAGGCATCTCCAGGTTGGCAGCGCCCGGGCAGCTGGGCAGGCGTTGAGGCCCAAACCACCCTCCTCCCCAGGCGCCAGCAAGCGGAGGGCCCCTGGGCATCACCGGGCTGTTGGCTTGGGCCCTGGTGCGTCCCACGGCGAGGAGGGGGCTCTTGGGGTCTCACCACCGGTGTGTGAGGGGTTTCCTAAGGCTTGCTGGCATAGCTGGCGTTCCGAGCAGGTTTCAGTTGTTTCTCCTCACCGTCAGGGCTGTAAGTCGGGAGAACGTTGGCGTATGGCTACAACTAAAGGAGAAGCCTCCTGCTCTCCTTGTGGAAAGTATGGCAAGAAATGAATCGGAATGAAAAGGACGGCACAAATGGGATACCAGAGGTGCTGCAAAAACGTGTCTGGCACATCCATCCGTGACCCCTTACAGCGCGCAGGCAAGAGGGGGATACAGCAGTGCAGCAAAAATGCGCACAGAGATTTTAGGGAATCACTAAACTACACAACAGTCAAACCTACTGAAAAAAAGAAACCACGGAAAGCTCTCAGAAATGCCGCCAGTTACTGCCAGCTTTCCAGCCCTCGCCAGCATATTCAGCTGCCTTTCGTCATCTGGATCCGCAGAAGCCATCTACCAGAATAGCCTGGCTCCTGGTGTACGAGCTGAACAGGAAGGAGCTCAGCACCTTTCCTGTCCACGCCGTCCTATTTGCACTGCTAACTTCGCATCCTTATCTCAGATAGCTGCTGCACAGCTGTTCCCTAAAACTGGCTGGTTTTAACGCAAGCAAGTAGTTTTAAAATAGGCACGTTTGAAGCTGTGCTGTGATCACACATTGGTACATCTTCAGGCCAAAAGTACTGAAACCTGTAATCAGTCCTCCTGCAGAATAGCACTTAGGCACGCAAGTGGCCCCATTGATTTTAATTGAACTATTTGAGTAAGAGCTATTCGGCGTATAGGAGGGTTGCAGAATACCGTCCTGTGTGTTTATTCCCTGGCAAAAGATGTCGGCTACAGTTCCCTTCTAAGAGGATAACAGCGATTTAGATTAAAATAAGGATTATGCTTTACTCTTTTACAGGGTCGTGGTAAAGCTACATATACGTTACAGCTGATGATTTATTAGCCTGTATCTTGTTGCCTCCGATACGCAAGCGTAACATGGCTCTTGAACATGGCCGAAACACAGATCACATTTTACTGCCGTTTGGTCCAGGCATCAGGGATAAGACAAAATGCAAGGCTGTGAAGAAAGCAGCGTTGTGGTTGTAATTTCAGAGAATTTTATATTTGCTTGGAAAAAGTCTGACTCCATTAATTACGAGGCAGAAGAGAGTTTGGTGCGTCAATTGCAACAGTAAAAAAAAAAATATTGCTGTAACATTTTTCCGCTTGCTGCTTGAACTGTTGAAATTCTGCTGCCTGTGGGTGCGACCGTACAGTTTTCACTGTAAACCCATTGAAATTTATGGCAGTTTTGCTGTTGACTTAACTGGAAGTAGGTTTGGACAGTAGTTGACATTGCTTTCTCTTACGAAACAGCGTGAAACTATATATGCAGAGATCTGTGTTGTCCACACTGGAAAGAAGGTTCCTTTGGCCTGACCACGTGCGTAAGGCATGTAGTAAAGAAAATGCGAAGATGTGCAGATAAGGCGCATTTCTTCTCTGCTGTAGCCACAGCAATCTCACAGTACCTCATTTTCATCATTTACCCCATATTTCTTCATATGTATGTCTAAATAGATCTTAAACTGTTTTGTACATGCACTGTGGAGTCAGTCATGTGCCCAGGAAGGAGGATAAACGTGCTGGGTATATAAATGCAGCTGGGCGAAAATGGGGTATGCCTGCATGGATGCCCGCCAGGATGGAGGGATGGGTTTGCTGAGACCTGAGGCTTCTCCTGCTCCTCCCCACCACACGACGCACACCCCCCCTTTGCCTCTAGAAACATGGAGTCCGGACAAGCGTGGCAGTGCTTTGGGAGGGCACATAGCCCATGCTGCGCACCCCATCGAGCTCTGCCTTCACCGGACACCCCGGCGCTCCATCCGGTCCGACTGCTGGGCTGAAGCCACCCTCCCCCTCCCCTGCACTGCCTGGGACCCAAACCAGCACCTCTAACCACTCCTGGGGTAAAAACCATCACGCTCAACATGGTTGCTGTTTCTGCTTTTAAATCTGGACAGAAGTTACTTGAAGACAGTCGGTTTAAGGTGATGGAGCACAACTTCACATTGATATTGGCACTTTGCAGGGCCCTGTGCTTCCACCCTGCCCTGCTTTGGGGAGAGAGGGACCGCTGAAGCCCGCTGGACCGTGTCTCGTGCAGTGCTGTTAAGGACTGCGAAACAGGCAGCAGCGCAGTCACAAGAGCCAGCTGATTTCTGTTTGTGGTGGCTCTCGGCCTCAGGAGTCATAAACTGTATTAATCTGCTTGAACTGTAGGTGTGTGTGACCACACAGCCCCCACGTGCACAGCCCCTGCTGATGAAATCCACCTGCATTTAGGAAGGACAGTGTATGGGATGGCTCATACCAAACAAACGCTGACACACATGTACCTGTAGCTGCATCGAAGGCGCTTTCTGTGTGCTGTGCAACAGTGTGTTGGAGAGTGCCGAGGAGTTTTACCAAGATTATTTCTCCTGAGTCCTTCGCAGGAGGCACCATAAAAAACTTTTAAAATACCTAGAATGAATTGTTCTGGATCTGGTTTTATGTGTGCCAGTGAACCAGGACTGGTGTCAGCGTGGGTGCGAAGGTGTGAAATGGGTGTGAAAGAAGATCAACCGAATTACTTTAAGAACTGAAGGGCAGGCTCTAAGATATACATGTGCTCAAAGGCTTTGCAGATTTGTGTCTCTAAATAGCTTTTTTCCATTTCTGTGAGCAAGCAGCAGGAACAGCTGAGTGCTGAAGAAACAGCTGGCCTTCAGTGATAAGGGGTAGCTGTCACTTCATGGTGAAGTTTAAAAAACTTTATATTTAGAAGCAGAAGGGAGAGCCATCAGCAGCCACACCCTGCAACCTGTACTGCTCGTGGTTCCTTCACTGCCTGCACTTTGTGATTGGAGTGGTAGTATTTACAATCTTAAATGTTATAATGCCTTTCTTTTCCAAAGGCCATCCTGTGGTGTGACGTGGCGTGTGAGATCAGTGACATCAGAACCGCCGACTGCCTGGAGCTATGATGCGGGCAGAGCTTTGAAGTTGAGGATCCGTAATTCCAGCAGCTTCGTTCACTATTCCCCACATGTGGCCTCAGAGAAATAACTAGACCTTCCATTCTTTTTAGGCTTGGCTCATTGCAGCTACTGCATGTTTCCTTCTTCCATCTTTTCAGATTCCTCATGGTGTCTTATCCCTACATCCAGAAATAACCTCCTTCACTGTGCCTTGGAGTCCACCCCCTGTTTGGAAGGCTTAGGTAATTAGCGAAGAGTTAGTTGTCTTTCCACACAGGAAGGAATCTGCCCTCAGAGCTGGCACTGACAAGTTTCAGCTCCCCATCTCAGCATCTCAAATCCCATTTAATTCCTCATCTCACCTGTGATTCAGATCATTAACTCTGTTTCCTACAAGCAGAAACCAAAACACCTCAAAGCTGAATAGAAAGAAGTTTCAGAAGTAACAGTTTTGTCCGTGCCCAAGCCCAATTTGAGACACTCTGATGGTATCATAGGATCATAGAATGGCTTGGGTTGGAAGGGGCCTCAAAGATCATCTGGTTCCACCCTCCCTGCCATAGGCAGGGATGCCACCCACTAGACCAGGTTGCCCAAAGCCCCATCCAACCTGGCCTTGAACACTGCCAGGGATGGGGCCTCCACAGCTTCTCTGGGCACCCTGTGCCAGGGCCTCACCACCCTTACAGGGAAGAATTTCTTCCTAATGTCTAATATAAATCTTTTAGTTTAAACCCATTCCCCCGGTCCTATCATTATCTACCCGAGTAAAGAGTCCCTCTCCATCCTTTTTATAAGACCCCTTTAAGTATTGAAAGGCTGCAGTTAGGTCTCCCTGTGCCTTCTCTTCTCCAGGCTGAACATCCCTGAATATCCACCCTGCCAAATAAAACGGGGCCAAAGAGCTTTCTCCATCCCTGATCTCAAATGGCAGATGTCACTGCAGCCGCTTGGCCCTGCATCTCCTGTGGGCTGCCACTGGTGCACGTGTGACTTTTAGTCATCCCTTGATTTTATGTGTGGTTTGTGTTTAGTTTGGGGTGGGTTTTTTAAGTTCAAAGTGCCTGACGAAGTGTGTCAGCCCCCCGGAGAGCTGCTCTCAGAGCTTAAAGCTGAGGTTTTGTGACACGAGGTGTGTGAGGTATTGGGGTTAATGAGTTGCTGCTACAAAGTTGAGGGAATGTGTAATGTCAGGGGCCACGTCTGTGCAGTCTCATCCGATGTGCCTTCTGGATTGGTCCTCGACCTGTCATGGCCCTTGAACTGTACCCAGGCGTAGGTTTGGCGAGTAGCTTGGCCCGAGGACCACGACAACAATTAAACACTGGAGATACTGTGGAGTCCTGTGGACCTGAGTGACTCCCACACATCTGGTTTGGTGGACTGGCTAGTCTTTGTTGCAGTCCTTTGCTAGCTTTGGTTTGGTGCTTTCTAGCCCAGCTTGCTGCCCACTCTTGACCAGCTGTTTGAGTCACTGACTTTCTCAAAACAATTGAATTTCTCCAGGTTTTGTTTGGGATTTATCGAGGGTTTATGAAATTCTATGGAACAGACATGCTTGAAAGTCAAATCTGGAAAAAATAGTACTTCAGACTGAACACCAGTCCCTTGTAACATTCATTTCTTGTTAATTGCTGTGTTATGAAAGACAACCTTTGTATCTTAGCATCCTTGAGAGTTTGGCTGCGGGGACCTCGACCATCCCTCTGCCAGCACTCTCTGACCAGCGAGACGTGCAGTACCCTGCCGCCAGGCCCTGCAGCCATTTCTGTGATCAGGCATGAAATTATTCTTAACTGATTGAAGTGAGGCATAGACTGAAAAGCTTGAGAGACACTCATTGACTCCATCATCCTTCTCTGCCTCGACTCTATTTCACCTAAATCACTCCTGGCAATTTTGGATAGTGACGTCCTAAAAATCTTCACTGCTGCTGCCATGCTCAAAGCACTTTACAAAAAGCACTGGTATCACTGCTTTCATTTTAAAAGACAAAAAAGAAACCAGATGTAGGCAGAACCACTGGCCAGTATCACTCAGCAAAGGCAGGGGAAGAGCTGGGAGAGTGACTAGGTGTCCCAGTCCTCCGTCCAGCATGGTCAGCAGAGGAAGGATTTGTTATATATGATTACAGATCGATTCTCAGACATGTCGTGGCCTTGTTACATTCCCTTGGCGTAAGAAAGGGGCCTTGTGTACATTTGCACTGCATTAATCTTCCACAAAATGTATAGGCAAGTGCAGTGCAAAGAGGCTTTGAAGAAACCATGACGCAGACCCACTTTGGTTTATAGTGCTTTAGGGGGGCATGGACATCTGCCTGAGGTCACTGCTTGAATAAGCTTATAAATCAAACATTTCTCCTTTATCCGATAAAATTTGCAGTCCGGCCTTCTTAGGTAAAAGCATATTCTACCTCACTGTGATCATCTTCTGAGCTGCCTCGATGCTTAGCACCACCATTGCAGTCCAGGACAGAGGGAGAATCAGAGCAGGGTTGTCCACACGTGGTAGCAAACGGAGCTGAAACCAGTCTGCCTTTGGCAAACAGAATGTCCGCTTTCAGAGGACAGGGAGGCAACGGTGGGCTTTATGAATAAAATCAATCAGTGATTGATTCCCAATGGCATCTATCCTCTGAACATAAAAAAAAATAGCATTTTCTTACCCAAGGGACCTGCTTCCCATGTATCTGTGAATCATGCCTCCCGAGTTTATGGGAAGAAACTCCAATAAATTCGTATTGCTTTTTGGTCTGAAAATCCATATCAATATAGAAGAATGAGTTCATACCTCCTATGGAGACCAATAAAGTAGTTAGCTGCCATTAGTTTATAGCATATTTATTACAGATGAGGAAAAGGAAGTTATATTTACAAATTTAAGCATGGGGATTGCTCACCTGGGTGCTTGGAAACCCAAAATCAAATGAGTTGTAAGCTGGGTAAATCAGATTTTGAGATGAGAAGGAAATTAGAGGTGGACTCCTCATCTCTTTTCCTATAGCCGTTCTCCAGGAGCCAAACTATGTGCATACGTATATGGGAGCGCAGATTTTTGTTTATCAAAGAATGGACATTTATAACATATTTATAGGCCTGCAGTGAGTATGTAAGCAAATTGTTGAGTTCTGTTCCCAGCAGGAAAAAAATAATGTCTAATGCGGCTGATGCAAATCTACTACCAGCCATAGGATTCTGTCACTCGTATTAGCTGTGACGGATCCAAGTGAATCCGTGATGGGAAGATCGGAGGTGCATCCCATATTGTATGGTAATGATAATACTCTGCATTTCTGTAGCGTGTCCCACTCACGCATTTTACACTGCTTAGTCAAGATTTTCCACTTCAGGCCCTTAATAAATGTTAGTAATTAGGCAAATAAAATGCCGTTCAGCTGAATGGTTGGACTTGGTGATCTTTTCCAACCAAAACGATTCTATGATTCCATGAATGAGGGAGGAACCAGTATTGATCCTGAACCTCACACTGCTAATATAGTTGGGCCAGTGTTATCGTGGTAGAGATAAGAGAGCTCGTACATCAATACACACATTCGAGAGAAGATCAAAACAGCCCAGGTGGTAAATAACCTGGACAATTGCCTGCAGGACCTAAAATTAGAGATCAGCACAAAGACTTGGCAGGTGAATAGTCAGCAGATGCTGTCTTATCTCTCTATTTGCTTTGGAAGATTGGGTCTGACCCAAAACATGTTGAAATCAATTTGTATCTTCTCCTTTATTTCGATAGACTATGCACCAGGCTCTAATCAGTTGTGGGCCTAATTAAATGATTTTCCTCATGGCAAGCTAATTACTCCTATGGAGAAATGAAACTGAATGTTAAATGAGTACTCTACAGGAACTGTATCTGTGGCGTATGGTTTAGAATAGAAAAATATGGGCTTGATTTCACACTGTCTTACACAGTCTCTCATTCCACATAAAGCAAGCACCATTTCCCACTCTCTTTTATTGGTTTAAGTACGGAAACTGAGTGAAGAGTCAGGCAGAATGGCTGTAACAAGCTCCCTTCCTTATGTAAAAAAACCCTAGTGCAAGCAGGAAGTCATCGGCTTTCAGCATCCAAGAGAGGAAGAAGCAATGCACTGAAATTGCAGCAAGGAGATTGGATATCAGCAAAATGTTCTGACAGTGAGGACAGCGAGGCACTGTGCTGGGGAGCCTTTGGCACCGCCGGCATGAGAAGCCTGCAAGAGGTTTGGCTCCACACTCGCCAGGGATGGAGCGCCCAGAGACCTCCCGGACCACTCTTGCCAGTGCCCGGTTGGAGTTTTGCATCGATTTGGAGAAAACACAAAATACATGACAAAGACAAATTCAGTGCCATCACCTTGTGGTGACGGGCCATTTGGTGTTCTGAAACAAATGGCAAAGCAGGTAACGCGAAAATGTGAAATCTGCAGTAATTAATTAGATAATGGGAAATCAATCATGCTATTGAGTATGTATGTGCTGGCAGACTCTAACTATCGCCGTGTGGATGGGATTGATTTAGCAAATACTTTTTTCAGGGATTGTGAGTGGGAGGTCTGGCCAGCAGTGATCGTATGTGGTGCTTTCCTGTGATACTTCGCAGCTCAACCTTCAAGCTGAGCGTTGGTTTTGGTGCTTTGCTTGAGGCACTGAATCCCAGCAAAGGGAAGATCTTTGCTCAACAACCCCAAAACACTTCTGTGACAGCATGGAGGGGAAAAGAAACGGCCTCCAAAAGGCACAACTTGCTGAAAGCAACCTTGCATGAAAAAAAAAAAAAAACCAAATTAAAAAAAAAAAGAAATTGCTTAGGTTGCTCTGTTTATTTGGGGACCAGAATCTAACCACTAAATGTGGTGTCTGCAAAATGCAAAAATTACAAAGGGCACTCTTCATCCTCAGGCAGATGCTCACCATGAGAGTGTCGTGTGGAGCACCACATCCTTTGTGTTCGTGCACCGATTTTAGCACTGGGAGAAAACTTCAGTTACAAGGTGCAAATGAGGTGGAGGAAACTGGGGAGTGGGATGGAGAATTTAACTTAACTTGGTTTATTTGTTTTCTTTCCAGCTTTCCACAGGTCAATTTTTTTTTTTTTACCTTGTACTTGGCTCTGTGTCTCTGATCCCGTCTGTCCTGTTTTTGTTTGCCTTCCTTTGTTGCTGATGGTTTCACGCTGGTTCCATTCCTCTCCTTTCGCGTGACACAGATTCTCCGCCTGAGCCATGTCCAAGGTGTTGGACTCCCTGTGGTTACGGCGCAGAGACTCGATGCTGAGGACACGACTTCCTGCTTCGCTGACAGTGTCTGCATTGTGTAAGTGAGCATATGGTTTACCAGCCCACAGAAAAGAAGTTTCAGGGCATTACTTAATGGATTCTCCTTTTTCTAACTTGTCAGGACACTGGCAGCTCTTCATCTCTTCTTCATTGCTGCTGGTCTCTTGATATCTACCGGAGACCGAGGTCCCACCAGCCTAGATGATCTACACACAGTGAGAGAGCACTTTTTGTAGTGTGAAAATATTACAGCGAACACAGAGAAAACAGACAAAGGTATGAGAAAATTGTTATGAATAAATCTTCCCTATGCAGAGGGGAGTAGAACTACAGGGGAATCCCTGGATCTCATTACTAGAGGTAATGAGATACTTGTAGTAACTTGGATACCCTGAGTCTAGTTCAGAGCTTTCACCACAGAGTGATCCTCCTTCTCCTCACTGGGACCAGTGTAATAGAGGGATGGATTTTAACTTTTTCCTCCCGTTTGGATGTGCTAAGGATGGTGGAAGGTGGGCCTGTATCAGATGGCTGCCACGACAGCGCTGGGACAGGGCATTTCATCCCTCCCTCCCTCCTCCCTCACATCTGAGTCATGCCAAGTCACACTGTCACCTCTCTGGTTTTGAATGAAACGAAGGGAGTTGTTTAAAAGTGTTGTGTATATCGGCAGTTGTCCCAGGGAGTGAGAAGATTAATAGAAGTACATTCCGGTATATAAAAAGATAGCTGTAATATTCAGAGGTGCACTGATGAGACTGAAAGATTTAACTTCTAATAAACATCTGTCAGGAGCTTGAAGGCACCCCTGATCTACAGCTATAAGGGATTGTAATTAACATCCAAACTCCCGTGAACTCAGAAAGTCCCCGAAGGCAGGTAAACTCTGACTGCTGAGCCATAGCGCTGCTCACTTCTGAAATGCTATCATAACCTGCTCTATAAATATGGATGAACGGAGGCTGACACAAACCATACAAACAGTAGGTTTTGTGGAGGCACGGGTAGCTGGGACCTGTGCCAAAGGAGACTGGGGCAGAACCTTGGCACGGCCTTGTGCGAAGCAGTGCAGATCTTGCACCCAAGGGGAAAGAGTCAGTGCTGGGGTACTTTGGCCCGGCTGTGTGGGTCAGCAGTGCGGGAATAGGTTGTGCCTGGTGGGAGACAAAACTCCTGGGAGACGGCTGGTTCTTCGTCCACCCCAACTTACTCCACTGTGACTGGCCGAGGACCACGCTGTAAGTCTGTCTTGACATCAGGCAGAAACCCCTTTCTTGTGACTCGTTCCTCTGCTTACAGGCTTGCCTTTGCTTCCCAAATTAAGATGCGTGCTGTACCCTAGGCAGGCAGTGTGATGGCTTAATGAAGAGGAGGTTGGAAGTAATACCTCAGCGTGACCTCTGCTTCATTGTCTGTACCTTTGACATCTAATCAAACACATTAAACCACCCAAAATGCACACAACTGGGCTCTTGTAGAGTACGTTTCATTTATGTTTTTTAAAGCTTTGCTTACCTGTGGAGTCTACTATTTATTGTATGATGCTTTTTGCCACTTAGGCACTATGCTTAATCAGATTTGTAAATTAATTCTCTCCTGGGGTTTCCCTTTGTGTGTTCAGAAAGCATAAAAAGTGTTCATGACACGCTTCGAAACACACACTGGTTACATTAGTCATCCTCTCAGCATAACAGTTTTATGGAGAACACTTTAAGTTAACCGCCCCCCACACATTTTCTTTAATCCAGTTTCTTTCCCCTACTTTTGATCCCTAGAGTTATCTTACGTGTTAGTAAACAGCTACGCTGCACACAAAGGCTGTAATTGTGATATTATTTTTTTTTGGCTGGAGGAAAAAAGCTACTGTTTACGTCTTGAAATATCTATTATTACTTTTTATGATATATTCAACTGAAAACATTTTCACACAGGAACTTCGCCTTCTCTGGCAGCTGGAAAGCTGGTGGCAAAAATGAGCGCTGCTGAATCATGGTGTGCCTTCTGCCTGCTTGTCCTTTCCCCAGCTGGGCAGCCCCAGCCCAGCAGTAGGGCCAGATGGGAAGGGGCACCTTGGGCACCTCCATCAGTGCTGCCCACATCTTCATGGATGGACCTTCCCTCACACCCACGATGCCCCTTCCTCATCACAGCTGTTCGAAATGCCTCCTAGCCAACAAAACACTTCTGTGGCAAACAGTGCAAGGTAGGAAAGGATTTGGATAGTGGAAGATGTCACTGATGTTGCTGAGTAAGAGAGGACAAGCACTGTGGTGCCCTTTGGCAAGAGGTGACTGCTGTGGCCATTGAACCTCAGCCTGAGAGCTACAGTGACAGCACACTGCAGCACATCACCTTAGGTCTGAGGGGTACTTTCCAGAAGCCACAGGTGAACATGGCTGTGGTCCTCTCTGCACCAGTGGGACCTGGGGAAAATGTCTCCTCATGATATTGCAAACTCACCCTTGTACTCTCTAGGCAGCCTTATCTACACCCCATCTTGCACACGCGTGTGCACACACACACTCTCTCAGGCCCTTTGTGTTTCACAGGAAACAAGTAGATAAACCACAGTTCTCAATTTCCTAATTATGCAAAAAAAGTAGAAACTCCTAAAACTTCAGAAGCTCAAAAAATGCTGAAGTGGTTAAAAAAAAGGCAAAGAAGACCTGAAACCGAATGGGGATTTCACACCGGGGATGTTGGGATGTCATAGACATGACAAAGACGCGTGGTGCTCTCATAGCACACTTACTCTTAGATGTTTCCTAGAAGAGGAGAGCAGCGCCTGGTAGAGATAGCCTCATTTTGAGGAAGGACACACTAGCGGGAAAATCTTTTGTCTGATGGGGCAATCCATGATCCCCAAAAGAGAAAACATTGTGTTCACTTGCTGCAGAGAGAAACTTGCTCAGCTCAGCAGGGAGGAACCTGGCTCTAGCACTGCTCTCCAGCGGGAGCCTGGGGATTTCTAGATAGGTTTTTGCCCAGACCACTGCTTCTCTCTAAACCTCCCTCATTCCCTGGATCTGTGCCTGCCTCAGAGCTGTGGGATGACCAGACCCTCCCAGCACCTCACCCCGTCTGCACCAGTGCAGGCACATGCAACTGCAATAAATGCATGCAATGGGGCCCCGGTGAGAAGGCGGAGGGCAGCTATGCCCATGCTGTTGCTGCCCCGCTTCTAAGTGCCGCAGTCACTGCCCATCCCGCTGCGTTCGCCGTGGCTGGCTGGGTACGTGTTTGTGTTCCTGGGACACCTGGAGAGGCTGAGCTCATCCCATCGGAGCAGCTGCTCATTCCCCTTCTTCCTGGTTTCACATGTTCGCTCTCAAATCTTCTCCTTCTTGCCAGTTGGTTCACAGCATGTGATTTAACCCCTTCCAAATGTTCCTGCATTCAGAAACAATTTTGGGAGATGGAAAGTCACCCAGAGAAATGCACCTGCAGGGTGGGGTGGGCTGGTGGTGAGTGGAGGCTCTCAGAGGGTCCCTCTCCCCACTGCCCCTAGCAGGCAATGCTGCAGCTCATGGTACCGGTGCTTACGGCACTTGCTTTTTCCCCACTTCCAATATGACAACAGCCTGTACGTGTCTGCAGCTTCTCCCTTGCTCTCTCCCTGCTCAGACGTGTGTATTTTTTCCTTTCCCTCGGGGGACAGTGGAGTGACGTGGAGGAAGGAGGATTCCCTGATTCTGGTGAGTTCTAGGAAGGAGTGCCACAATTCTCGGCCCAATGCCAAGAAACCCAGGGCATTCACAGGCACAACTTGCAATCGTTTCCTTAGCAGCTCCTTTGTTCGCCAGCACATCGTCAAGGTCACAGGGAGAGGGGAGGTTCATCGGGCACTGTTGGCTAGGCTTGTGGGCAGCTTTGAATTTTAGGACCAAATCATGAACCATGGAGGATTGGCATTGGCAGCAGAGCACGGGCAGGACTTTCTCTTTGCAGCCTGTTCTGTTGCCTTCACCATCGAACCACTTGTATCCTGCAAGTTAGTATTGTTTCCATTTCATACATGGGAAAACTGTGCTAAAATACTAGTTTGAAAGGCAAGGACCTGAGCACCTTCCTCCTGAGAAGCGTCCTTGACCTGTGAAAGCCCAGGAGCAGCTGCAAGTCTGGCAGAGCCGCACCGGTTGGCCCTGGGTGAGTATCTGCCGCCTGTCCTGCCGCAGCTCTGCCCCAGCTTCCCTCTCAGTTCCCACGCAGGGAGCAGAGTGTGCGGGTGGTGTCTCTGTGGCTTTCCAGTCCCTGTGTTATCCAAGAGGATGTTTGTTTCCTGGAAAGGAAAGCATGGTCGGATGTCACGCTAGAGGAAAATAAAACAGATCTGCAAGGGCCCAAATGGGTATCTTTTACGATTCTGCGTAGAGATTTAATCAAAGCTTAACTTGGCTCATGAAACCAAACTAATGTTGTCCCTCACTAGTGGACAAGCCCAGAGGACTAATGTGGGGGCAGGAAAATGCTCAGTTGTTCAGGACGTTGTGTGTCACATGAGGCAGCCCCAGTCGGAGGGCGCGTTGGCTACCCGATGTTGAAAATGGAGTGCTGCCACTGAGCACGCAGAGCTCTGGGGAGGGACGAATATGGTCTGAGCGCTGGGGATGCTGCGCACTCAGTGATCTGCTGCTGAATGGTGCCACATGGCATCACTGCGTGATGCTCGTCCGGCACATTTGTCGCTCCAATGAAACTTCGTTCCTCCAGCACACCACACACGCTGAAGCGGTACAGGTTGTCCTGTATGGCTGAGAATCAGGAATTCATGGCAGCGTTAGCTAGGTCAGGAAGATGGGCTTTTTAGGTGGGGAAGGATCCTATCATCCCCTCCTTATGGTGACCTTGGGAGCGATTTGGAGCATCACGTACTGATGCATCTCAGCTCCACTGGGCTCCTGAATCTTCCTGTTGTCCCTTGCAATTGCTTTATCCGTATCTATTGTGGAATGGCTAACGGTGCCCGTTTCAGCTGGAGATTGTCCTGTTTCCTTTCGGTTTCCCCTTACGATATGACACAGCAAACACTTTTGGCCACATGCTAATGTATTTTTTTTTATTTGCAGTATTTCTCATAACAAAAAGCTTTCTAAGTTTGGTTACTGTTTTCCCTTATTGGGAATATTCATTCAGCAATTACCTTTGCCAAAGATGATGTAGTGCAAGCAGGTGTTACAGCCTTACTTTCAGCCGTATGGAAAATACATTTCATTTCTGACAGCAGCCCTGCTGTTTCAGTAGAAAGCTACCCCATGCAGAGATAGGCTGGTTAGATCAAACTGTACTAATTGCAGAGTGATTTGGAAATCTGTTCCACTTGCAAACAGAATGAATCCAACACTTTGTAACATTGACTTAACAAAGGTCACATTTCATTAATATTACAGAGCAATTTTCATAGATAATGCAGCAGGCTAGTTAATGATTAGAGCAGTAAACTCCTGACGTAAAGCCATGATGAATAAGGGACATATTTTTACAGCTTCCATTATTACTGCCTCAGGAATCTTAACCAAAGGCAGCAGAAATTATTAGGGTCTAACGTATATTTAAAATCTAGCTCATGAAACGGTATCTGGTCTTCTCAATGGCTTTTGGATTAGAAACTGGAAAATTTAAGAGATTTTCGAATATCAGTCGGATTCTCAAAATAAGTGTGTTGGTCTCAATCCAGTTCTACTGGATTCTGCAATGAAAAAAACCCAGCCTCTGTAACTGGTGGGAATTGGCAGAGCTCACGCTAAGCAGGGATGTACTTCTTCCTCTTGGTCCAGCTGCTGGAGCTACTGGATCAGGGCAGAAAATTTTAGTAAAGACCTAGTTCTGCCCCTAGGACTGACCACAGAGACTGGCACCTCTCCTGAGACTGAGTCCACCACCCTTTCTTAGATGGAAAGGGGTTGGAGCTACCTGAGCAGTGATCTTGCTGAAGTCTATGGGATTAGCTCTGCAGGGAGGCAGTATTATACGTAAGAGAAGATGGTGGAACGAATCCTGGGATTACTCCGAGGCATAAAACCCAAAATCTTGGGCCCATGTACAAACAGAGGACTTAAAACCAGAGAATGTAATTTTCCAAGATTTAATTAGGCATGTTTTATATCCAATAGCTGCACACACACACAGACAATCCATATTTCTCAGTAGGGTTTTATCTACTGTGAGCCATTCATGTTGGAATTTATGGGCTAGAAAATCTTGGTATAAAACTGTGGGACAACTGTCATCCAACAGTGCTTAAGGGTGGAGAGCTTGGGAATCAGCAAAATGCCAGCAGGCATTTTATATTTCCTTCATCCAGAAGCAACCCCCAGGGGATGGAAAGTGGCTAGTGTCAACCTGTAACGCGTTACTGGGAGAAATGAAATGTAAAGCCCATTGTGGGACATGCAGCATTGTCCAGGAGCTTGGATAAAGAGGTGGAACCAGTCACGTCCCTGTTTGGGAAAGCTGTTTGACGAGACAAAACATGAATTGTCCACGGAGTGACACAATTTGGACATTTCAGGTTTTAATTTTGAAATTTTAGGTGCTCACGCTTTGAGGCCATTTAAACCTAAAAATAGAATTCCTTGAAAATCTAGTGCAATTCAAGTGAAAAATAAAACCCTGAGAAAACAAAAGGCCCAACATTTAAGCAAGTAGCAGCTCAGCTAAACATAAACCAACCTGAATGGTGAAAACCAGCCCAAAGTGGCATCCACACTAGGGTGAGTGGAAAGCTAGAAGGCTTTTCCCACAGCCAGACCCGGAGGGATCCCGACAGGCAGGGGTTCGCAGGGTCGCTGCTCCCTGGAGGGCTCACCCTGCCTGCAGCCAGCACTTTCTCCAGCCCTGCCTCCATCCCAGCTGGAATGGGCTGAAAAATAACTGGAAGCTTCGTGTCAGAGCAGATGCACAGCACAGCCAGTTCTTCCATTGACAAACGAGCAAAAGAAAACCAAACATCACGCTGTCATTTAAAAACAGCTTGAGTAAAAATTCCGCGGGGAGTGCTTTTGCTGAGCTGAGATTGGCGGCTGATTAGGGAGGGTTGTCGGCGTACCTGGTGCTGGATAAAACCCGATCTCGCTGCAGGGCCTTCCCACCCAGTCCACAGAGCGTGGGTTTGCGATGGATGCCTGAGAAACTCTACAAGTTCTCTGATAACGCAGGCGTTTGAAACACGGTTTTTCTGCTCCTCGCTTGCAGTGCAACTTTAGAAAAGCTCCACGTGGTCTGATGCTGCAAAATGGCATCCTTGGAGTTTGGTGAGAGGACAGGTAGGAGGCAGCAGAGCAGGGTGTAGATGTTATTCTTCTCCCATGCCCATTCCCTGTTCACGCCAAATGCAAGCTGGCTTGGTCCACTGCCAGAATGGGGTGAACAACCCTGTGCAAGGGTGATCCCATCCCGCAAAGGAAAAGTGAAAGCATTCCTAAGGCTAGGCACCCTTGTGAAGTTCAACCCAGGTTTGGAGACTTCCGTAAGTGACGTCTGTGCCTTGTAGCCACACTCTGAAGTGAGACATTTTGATCAGAGACTTTACCGTGTAATTTTGGGAAGTTGATGCATTGAGTGTTCTTGCAGGGTCATTGGTGCCAGTTTTAAAACACAGCATATACGTGCAGCAGTTTTCCAACGGCAGAGCACAAATTGTATGACCCAAGATTTAGGGTCGTTGCAACTTTTAACATTCCTTCTGGTCTTCAGCCTCTCGATTCAGCTTATTCAGTGAATTCAGGTGTTAAGATGAATGCATTCTTCTTGCTCTGTTTATAATAAAGTACTTAGAGCATCATTTAATTTGCAACTGTTATTTGGATCTATTTGCATTATTCCAATTATTTCATTCAATAGGGGAATTAATATTCACTAGCTGAAGAAAATCAAGCAATGAACCAAAACCCACCAATTTGTTTAAGGGACTCTTGTAACATATTTCAAGACAAAAGAAGAAATGGATGGAAAGAGAGCAAGAGCAAGTCCTGAGCTCCTCTGGGATGGTGTCATTTGTCTTCACTGCAGTCCTCTCAAGACCTACCTTGATGCATCACGTGCCTAAAACTTCATAGCTGGAGACACTGCTTAAATCCAGAGGCTTGAAGCACTGTCAGTACTGAAGGAAAAACAAGTACAAGTAAAGCAACTGGACAAGTCGCTTTGCTAGGTCGAGTGTCATTCTCATGACCTTAAGATTAAAGATCTTTCCTGGCTTTATGTAGTGCATCCTGACTGCTTTTTACACGTGACTGCATTAGCAAAGCTCATCACAATGAAAATATGTGCAAAACCCAAACAAAACAAAAACCCAACATAAAAAGATACAAATCAGGTAACACAGTGATGTACCCCAAAGCAGAGAAACCCCAAGCTGGGGCTGCCCTCGCAGCCGGCACGGACCCACAGCTGAATATGTCCTCTGATGGCTGGATCACGTCATGTGCAGCATGCTCGGGCAGACAGAGTCCCTGCCTTGGCACTCAGGATTTGGGACACGGAGTCTGCTGGCTTGCCAAAGCTTCACAAAGTGGCCACCTGAGTGAGCAACACCCCAACAGCATGGCAGTGCCCAGGGTCAGCGCAATGCTCCCCTGCTCCTGAGGTACAGCTGTGTACAGTCTTGTCGTGCAGCAAGGAGCCCTGTTCTGGGTCTCCTTTGCAAAGGAGGTCATCTTGCCCCTCTCCTTTCCCCTCCCTTTGCCCCATCCCCAGGTTATCACCTATGCGGATTTCCCACCGCTCCTGCTCTTCTAGGCTTTCTTCAAAACACTTCCTTGGGTGATTCTCAAATCTCCTGGGGGAGCTGCATTTCAGAGATTTCCCTTCCTGCACAATGTCCGTTCCCTGGTGGGATCCACGTGGGTCATTTCTGAGGGCAGCTGAGATCCATCACACTGCTGGGTTTCCTGCTGTCCCGTCTTGAGGCCAATTCAATAATAGGGGGGGTTATTTGGGGTTGGTTCTTTACCAAAAGCAACGAATTACTGTTCTTCAAACAGAGGGGACAGCACGTGACACCTAAGACCTTTCACTCCCAGATCTTTTGCTGCTTCCAGGCACCACCTGGAAAATAAACCAGCTGCCCCCAGCTCAGCCAGTAAACCATGAACAGCAAAGGTGGGAAACTAAAACTCCCACAACACAGCCTGTTGCCATGTCTACGTAGCCTGGACCAGTGACTCTGAGCATTTCACTGCTGAGATCCCCTACAGGAAGGAAAATACTTTATGCATGTTCTCAAAATGCCTTTTAGCAATAGCAGGATACTCTCTGCTCTGAGCGGAGGAGGATACATACCAAGCCTTAAGCTGTTCCAGGCCTCACAGAACAGCAGACAGCAAAATACATGTGGCTGCACTGGGTCACGACGTTTTCAAATCCCTGTGTGACAGCACCAAGTGGCGTAAATCAGAATTGCCTGCCACAAATCGTATCCCTCCACAGCCATTTCTCCATCCAGGCTGGGAGGCAACTCAGACTCTGAGCCAGTGGTTGCACTAGAGAGAAGGCAAGGAAGTAGCAAGGTGTCAGATGGAATGAGGAGGTGGTAAGAAGTCACTGATGCCTGAGAAAAACATTGAAACGCATCCCATTAGAAAGTTGTGCCGAAGTTGTGTTAGGGCAGGAACATGAGGGGCTTTCGTGCTTCCTGAGAGCACTGAACTGGCTCTGAGAGCTGCTTTCTTCAGCATCACTTGCAGAGTCAACATTTTGGCTTTTCTCAATGAAGAAGTGGAGGACTCAGCCCCGACGTGCACCTTCTGCAGACCCAGAGTGCCCAGTCTTCCTCTAAAACAGTCTGCAAAACTTACAGCAGCTTTCAGTTAAAGCTCAGCCCATCCCCAGGGAAGCTGTGGAGCAAGGCCAGCAGCACATCCTCCTGAAGCCGGCAACATCCGTGCTGCTAAATACTTCAGATTCCTCTCGGACACCAATCCAGACTCTAAGATGCACTGGAGACCTAACACGGAGGTTACTCAGCATAAGATGTTTTCCTCAGGGAACTCTTCTGACTAGCAACAAGTCAAGTCAAAACCTCAGTCCAGACCTCACCTCTGAATCCGAGCTGTATCCTGACCAGCCTCTACAGCCTAAATGTAGGGAGCCACAACCTGGGAGCTCTGCCTGCTTTGGAGACTTCCCTTTGGCTCCGTAACCCAGGCATTGAGCTATTGCCACGTGTGGTATTTAAAGGTCTTCTTACTAATTTATCTCCATAGCTCAGGCTTCTGTTCTGATGCCATCCTTCTGTCTGAAAGTCTCTGCTTGCCCTTTGCAAGACATGGTTCATCAAGGTTGTCTTCAAACGTAGGCAGGTGTTGGCTTCTTTTCACCCTCCAGTTTGGGTGAAGTCAACGTGCCTGTTCCCTTTCAGTACACAGGCAGGTTAACAGTGAAAAACAAGATGGCTTGGACTTTTCACTGCTGAACAGCTTCTAGGCACTGTGCTATGATAACTAAACAATCCTGCCCACATCCTATGGATCTAATAAGTATTTTCCATATACGAGGTCAAGATATTAAGAGCAAATTTCAAAGAGTTCAGCACCAACACATGCTACTGAGAACAAGAGGGGTTGTTGAAAAATCAAGCCAAAAAGTTGAACACAAGGTTCAGCGCTGGCTGGGATCAGGGTGCCAGAGCTCATAGCTGCTACCCCATCCCACTGCTCTAGTGTTTGGGGGTCAGAGCCTGAGATCACCCTTATTTTTGGAAGGAGGAAGTCCTGTGCTTCTCTGGACTCCATCATACAGCAATCAGGACTACAATGTCATCATTTATTTTGTTCTCCCTGCCTCACTCCTCATTGACTTGTTCCCACGCTTTTTGGGAACGTCTAGCAACATTTTCGTTATTGCCCTCAGACTGATGTGCTGCTTCTGTACAGAGGGGCTTAGGCAAGGAGAAACCCAAATATCCAAGGTCTATATTTTAAGCATTATTGAAATAGATTCTGGTATCACATATTTCTTAGGACAAGAAATCATCTGTGTACATCAAAACCAAAAGAAAACCCTCAAGTGCTGAGTTTCTGCTTTTTATGCTTATAGTTACTAAAAAGAAAATGCCATTTGCCATCTGCTTCCAAGGACACCTACACCCAGGCGGGCTTTCCCCCTGCCCCAGAGTTTGTCCTGGGGAGCTGCTGGACTTTGCTCATTGCTGCTAATGTTGTCATTCTTCTACGGCAAGATGCAGGAACATGAGTTTTTCAATCCCAAGCTTCAGAAAGAAGTGAGAGACATCTCTCTCCAGTCTGTTGGGGGAAAGAATGAAAAATAAATTGTTCTGGTGACATGCAGTTGCTGGCTATTAATTCCTTGGAGGATTTTGTATTGCTTCCAAGGCAAATGTAAGATTAGCTGTTGGAGTAGCAGAGTAGTATGGGATGCAGAGCTAGGGGTTCTTGTAACACAGATGTTATTTATTTAGTCAACGCAGAGCAAATCTACTTACAGATGTAATTTTGTGTTTGTACATTCACCATGATGTCACGCTGCCCAGCAACCCCCACTACAACCTGAGAAGGCAGGGATCCAAGCCCCCCCGCTGCCAGGCAGGGATGGGTACCCTCTATACCCACCCCTGCTCAAGCAGGTGCCCCGTGAGGGCATCAGCCCCTCGTAAACCCGCGGATGAGCAGGGCAGAGAGCAACCCTGCTGCAAGAAGGTGAGTGGAAAGCAGGTCCGTCGCCTGAAGCCTTCCTGGTGATTCACCGGGCTGCAGGAGCTGCCCATCCCAGTTGCGCCAGTCGCTGGTGGTGCTGGGAAGAAACGCCGCTGCTGTAAGAATGCCGCTGTTTTGTAAAAGCATTTTCAGGCCCTTCCAGTGCCAGATATCCAGACGTGCTAATGCAAAATGCATTAGCCCAAGCAGCAGGAGCTCCGGGGCTGCTGGCGCCATTGAGTTCCACTCATTTCATCTTTATTATAAATACTGCATTGTCGTCTCGTTCTTTTCTCTCATCCTCTCTTTAGAAAAGAATTATAAGGCTCTAGTTGACTGGTCCCTTTGACTTAGTACAGTTGTTAAACCACAGGCAGTAAATACCTCTTTCAATTGTTTCAGGCGGATGTATTTATTTCATTGGAACAACTGAACGTAAGAGCTAAAGAATCCCCCTCTCACGCAGCTCCGCTTTTCTACCTCCGAGCTGAATGCAAAAGAAACTCCTAAACCTGCCATGTGAAATCAGCCCACCTTCAGGCTCGCTCCCACTCTCAGCTAAGTTTTTTTGGGGTTCCAGAAGTATTCCAGCCTCGAAAGACTCACTGCCTACTTGTAAATAGTGATCTTTCACTAGGCAGATCTCAGCTGACAAATGTTAATTGTTATGCAAACTACCCAGAAGATGAGCTCTTCTCCCAGCACTGAAGGGCAGCCACCTCCCAGATGAAGCGAGGCGCAGGGCTGCCCTGCCCTGGCTGCCAGAGCAAGGGGAGAGCCCAGTGGTGCAAGCGGAGCTGGAGCTGTGCCATGCCACCATGGTTAACACCCCCGCTTTCGTGGAGAAAACCTCCGCAACACAAACTCAGGAACTTTAACTGACCCCACGCGATCAGGAAAACGGAGCTGTGTTTCAGTGGAAACCGGATAAAAATTGTTCCTTCGGATTCTATGATTCTATTCGTGCAGTAGGATGCTCCCCCCTGCAACTGGGGAAAACAAATTCTGGTCTTCGGGGCAGGATGAGGGTGGGAGAGGGATGCTTTGCCAGCCCAGGGGGTTTGATGGGGACCCAAGGCTGCTTAAAATGCCACACAAACCTTGTTCTTACCTGGAGGCAGGCAGGCTGATCCCCAGGGCAGGCAGTGCTGCTGGGCCACCGCTCCTGCTGGAGTCCTCCGGGGAGCCAGGACCCATCTCTCCTTCCTTAGGAAAGGTAGCATTCCTGCTCAATGGATGCTGCTTGTATCTCCACCATAGGCAACGGCTAAAGGGAAACCTGAACAAGCAATCAGCTCATTTTTTATTCCAGTCCAGTTTAGCCCCTGCTCCTGCTCAGCTGCTCTTGGTGCAGGGTCTCTGCGATTACAGCGAAGCATGTGAGTCACCCCAGAAGGACAGAGGGAGTCCCCACAGCTGATCATAAAAGCCATGCTGATGGGGCCGGGGACAATTTGTACGAGTAGCAAGTCGTGCTCTTTGCCTGCACTTGCCCAGCCCTTGCAGAGCAGCACAGCCTTGGCGAGAAGGAGGTGGCTCAGCAGTTCAGAACAGCTCCAGGAGAGCAAGCTCCCACTTTCTGGTCCATCAGACCAGGCTGGCTGCAGAAAAAAATTTACATTTCAAGCCCTGTATGAGACGAGCATAGAGCCTGCTAGTGGGTGTTGCCAAATTATATCTGTATCAGCCATGTGATGTGGCTTCTGGGGTAAAAAACACCTTTCCAGCCATCAGATAACACGAAAAATGAGTCTTTCCTGGAGGATACCTAGGATAATTTGAAGGGATTGCTGTGCTTCCTGACGAACGTGTGGAGAACTGCCTACTGTATGTGGCTGTGCTGAATTTTTGAGCACTGTATTTAACCAGGGCTTCATCCCACCCTGTAATCCCTGTAATTGGTTTTGGAGAGTTTTTGGTTTGGGTTTGAGGTGGTTTGTTTTTTTTCATTTTTAAGATAGCTTTGTGCTACTGCAGCAGGGAACTTCAATTGTGGCTTGTTTTTTTTTTAAATAAAATGCTTTATCCCACTTGTACCTGCAGAGTCTTCAGCTGTATAGCACTTCATGAGTTTGACCCAGTGTGTTTTGAGATAAAAACACATAGAAAGGGAGAATGGAGGAAGGACTATGATTTGAAGATTCAGGCAATGAGAAAAATTTTTCACTGACCCTAAGGCCTAGTATTGCTTACTTTCTTTAAATTTTATAGCAACATTTTCATCAATTTCAGTGGCAGCAGGGATGCAATCTGCTTAAAAGGCAAATCAATGGCATTTGACCCAAGAAATCTGTTCCAACCTCACATCTCCTTCCCTGCTTTTGCATCACTTCCCAGTATCTGGCTGAGCAAAACAGCCAAGTGCTATCTCCATGCTCCATTTTCCCCTTCAACAGCTCTGTCTGGCAACTTATTTTACACGATATGGTAAAGCTCCTTCCTCAAAGGGCCATGAAGGCATGGATTCAGTTGCCAGGGAAGGCCACCGATGCCTCTCAGCAAGGACACTTGGCTTGGCTAACAGTGTTCGTGGTTGTTTTCATCTGAGACTGAGCTGATAAGGGGATTTCCTTTCAAGTGGAAAAGCATAAACTATATTTATATGCAGATAATTTCCTATTTGTTGGGTTTAGCTTAACAGGCTGAATTTCTGGCCCGTCTCTTCAGTGCTCTCTGACCACATGAAACACATTCACGATTGTCCAGGTGGGAGATGTTTTGCCAGAAGCTGGAGAGATGCCACAGTACAGCTGGCTGAGGAAGGCAGAGGTGGAAGGACACGACCGGGCTTCTTTACTTTGCTTTTTCTGTAGTGAGGTAACACAGGCCACAGCACCGGCTTAGCATTTTCTACCACGTTCATTACAGGTGCTTATGCCATTGACCCATCATTTTATCTGGGCAGATTGTATACATTTTCATAAAAATAATAATAATAAAAAAAAATTACAGTGTACGTAATTCCCTCCGAGCCACCTTCAGTGATTTTGCAGGGTACAGGCAAGTAGGACCATGCTCAGCTAAGGAGCAGGAGGGACTGAACTACGCATGGAGTAGAGGAAGGATTTACTGAAAAAGCTGGTAAAAGATTCTCAAGCTACTCATGCCCAGGAGGAGAGCAATATTGAACCAGCATTACTTCGTGTTTGTATGGGAAACCTACCCATTCCTCTCTGCAGGGGTTTCCAGAAGACGAGACACCAGTTCACAGCTAACTGATAATTATTAGTCTTCCCAATATCATTTTACAGCTGCAAAGCACCTCAGGATCCCTCTCTGCAGGAATCCTTCATGTTTATTGTATTGTCTTGGGGGTTTAGCTTGCGTTCACTTTACTGATTGCCATGGGAGTATGCTCTTGAGGTTTAAAGATTAAACTTTTATTTAAATGTATATTCCCCTAATGCTATGCATCTGGTTTTGTTTAAAAGTAATGTTACTCACTTTAGAAATCCTTTCTTTACTGGGTCCTTTATTTCACAGGCCCATCTGACTCTCAGGCTGTGGATGGTATCAGCAGCTCCACCTGAGCCAATGTGCTTCCAAACATCTGAATTCTTCCAGTTTCACCCTCCTGGGAACTCACATGAGACAGATCAATGTACATGAAGGCTTTGCAGAGGAACTTCTTAAAGTCCCCTTTGCTTTATACTTAAACAAGTCAAGCAAATAGTAAAAGCATCTCTGAAAGACAGTGAACACCTGAATGCCTTTCCCTTTCTGGGAGTACTTACTGTTTCCTGAGTCCTTTGTGGTTTGACCAGTGTCTTTCAAGAAACAGCATGTAGCTCTGGCCCACTCATCTCTGCTCAGTCTTCTGGTTCTAGTCTTGTCTTTTCTTGGGGCTGTATGTCCCTTCTGCAGTAGGATGAGATCTCATTATGCCTCTCAGTTTTGGAGATTTTCCATTCTCTTTTTCCAAGTAGCATCTTCAGAAGAGAGCCACAGAAAGCCAAGTGCTCCAAGGACAATGCTGACGGTCCTTGATGCCTTGCCGTGGAGCTAAGGTCATTGTTCTGTTGTGAAATGGACATTGTAATCAGCACTGGAAGTTAAAGTTAATAGAAGCAGAGTTTAGAATTCAAACGGCATTTGTGCAGACATAGGCAGGTCCCCCAGGCCCTGTGTGTATGTAGGTATGTATAAGCACATACATATGTACGTATGTATGTCTGCATTTATACACACACACAAACATGAAGGAAAAAATATATATGCTGCACTCTGGCAAGAGAGGTAATAGTCAATGTAGGAAGTAATATCATAGAAAAAAATCCAGTTACTATCACAGAAGATACCATTCTCCTAGTCCTAGTCCTGCCCACTACAACCGCACCGCCCTCACCGTCTGCGCAATGCTTGCATCACCTAAGAATTTAAACAGTGCAAAATAGCAACATTTTTTTCAGCTTTTGGGTTTCAGGGAACCTTTCTGATCTTGGGTTTCTCAGCTTGAGAAAGTGCCAAACTGCACAGTGTATTCCTGTACCTTATGCAACCATGCAAATTACAGTCTAGTTTTCTCATGCCCAGCTTGAAATACAGCTTCCATCTTTCTCCTATTTAACCATATTCTGGTGTGAGACAATACAATATTGAGAAACGCTTCATACTATAATAGTAGTAACACAAATCTTTTGTTTTATTGTTAAGTAGAATGAATCCTTGAGGACTTGAAATGCCTCCACAGAAGCCTACGTATGCAAAAAGAGGGGCTGGTTATGGTAAGCAACGTTAGAGGTATGCGTATAGCCAACACACACGTTCACACAATGACTAGAAAAGCACCCAGTATGATGGGGGTTTGGGTGAGGGACCCTTCCCTCTTGCCTGTACCCAGAGGCAAAAGGATAACATCCCTCACCGTTGATGATATCTCAGGATGATGTAAAAATATCAGTGCTCCATCCATGAGGCTGCATGTGGACCCTGAATGAGCCACAGTAGAGTCCAAAATCTTTCACTGTTAGCATGTAAGATCGCCAACTGAAAGTCAAGTATCTTGCGCCAGGTAAATGTTTCTCATCTCTTTCTGCTGCTGGTGAAAATTCCTTTACAGACAGGAGCAGGCACGTCCCTAATGGTGAGAACTGCCTGGTGTGAATGCCATAAGGAGCTGGGGACAAGCCTGGATCCAGAGCTCGGCACAGGGAGAACAGCAAAGGGAGCTGGCATCCCACAGAGCTCTTTGAAACAGGCAATGGAAATCCCAGTAACAGGACCAGGGTGGCCACATTCAGGCAATCAGACCAAACATGGGAGCAGAAACAGGTCCAGCCACAGCCTGTGACCACTTCCCTTTCGAGAACAGCAGGCTTGACTCTTCTACATTTCCAGTCCAAGAAACAGGTTTAAGAGATGCCAGTGCTCATCTTCCATGAGAGGCAGATAAGTCAGGTTGTCAATTAAAAGCAGCTGCTGAAGGTGAGCTGTGGATAAATTAATCTAATAGGAAAGCTTTATAGGTCAATGGTTTCCTGCCTGGGATGAGGGAACGTCACAGCACATTGCTTGTTGGTATTGCACACAATGGTAATACTGTCCGTCATCACCTGGAGGCAATCTCCCTGGCTTTGTTAATGACACCTTTGCCTGAAGCCTGCATGGTGCGGTGGGTCATCATGTTTGAGCCGAAGGTTTGTTTCTGTAATGACCAAAGATCTTGTGCTACTGAAATGCCCACAGGAGCACATCATGCTAGCTCCCTGGATGGCTGTCTCTATGCTTGGAAAGCATCTCCTCCTTATACACCAGAAGAGCAGTTGTCAGAGGAGATAAGGATGGGTTGTTCTGTAGACAATACTGTATGGAACCAAGATTACAAGTGGGGAAAGTGCAGTCTGACATGGGGCATTACCAAGATACACAAACCACTGGAGATTCTCACAGAGGTCAGCAGGATTTGGCAGTAGCTGTTGGCTAAGCCTCCAAGGACAAGAGGGTCCTGCATGCTCTGCAGTCTGCTGCTGGTCCAAAAGTACCAGACGTGGGGTTGGAATTGCTCCAAGGACCACACAGACTGAAGAGGTGGACTCCAACCACTTGCAGGGAAGTCCTGCCCTCTGAAGCAGAGGTGGCCCAAGATGACTGAAGATCAGTTCATTGGCCAAATATCCAAATCAGGAGGAGTAAATATTTCCTGATATTTCTGATAAGACGCAAAGGTAAAAAAATCTCTGGTTAGAAGTGACAGGGTGTAGGCGCACTTGCATACAGCATGGCACTTGAGGGTAGAACCCATTCTGCCAGCCGTGAACAAGATAAGACGACAAACCACATCAAACATAGCTGAATTTGGGGGAATATTCAGCCTGTGACCACTGAGTTCACAGGTCCTCATTTGAAATTACAGGAAAACCAAAAAGGCATGATTGCATACATGATGTGGAGGAAGCAAATCTCCACACAACATACCTCAGAATTTCAGGAAACGGGATGGAAAAATCCTCATGCTCAACAATACACTCTGCTGGCCACTTCCCTCAGATGATGTTTTTGTTGCCTAATAAAACGTTGAAGACGTAGTATTATTGACTGATGTTCCTCAGCCAATCAGTTCACATCTGTTTTTTTGTAAAACTTCTTCATATTTATCCTCCCAGAGACTTATAAGTGGGAGTAGATGTTTTCAGAAACGCAAAAGGAATTCTGGATTAGTTTGGGTTTTTTTGGACATGAAGAGGAATTTCAGGGCAAAAGCAGTTTGTGTCTGCTCCCCAAGCCCTTTGTTTTGTAATATGGATACCAGACATGAATATGAAAAAATAATGTAGGTTTCTCTCATGAACAGAAAGGTAGCTTTTATCCATAAAATATCTCAAAACAATTACAATCCAAGTAATGAAAAAGAAATCCTCTGAGGGGAGACAATTGGTTTGTCACAATTCAGGCAAATATTTGTTATGCAAAAGCAATTCTTACTTTAAAAAGGCAGCGCAGGACGTTTGGGAATGTTCTCAAGAGCTTTATTCCCACCTCTGCAGAAGTATAAAAGGACCCGATAGAACCGTTCGCATTGCAGCAAAGGGTCAACCGCTCCGAAGGCATGATGGCTGGGGAGAGGAGCGGCTTCTGCCAGGCATCGTAGACATTTTACGTCATGCACGTTCTGGTTCTCAGTTTCCCATTACTGTTTTCTTTCAGTTTAGGGATAATCTGAGATGTGTGTTTCTTGCCATTTAAAACCAAGAGAAAAACCACAACAGTATTTTCCGTGTAAGCCAAAATCTTTCACATGTGCCAACTGTCAAAGCAGACAAAAGAGCTTTGATCATATTCAGACACCATAACTAGCTACTTGTTTTAATTACAGAAAGTTTTAGCTGTTATTACACGACAGGCTGGCACATTCAGCACGTGACATAATTTTATGAAAGCTTTTCATTTCTCTCAGCACAGCTCCAGCCCTAGGCTATTCCACCACAGCAGAAGCATCACTTCGAACGAAGCAAGGGGGAGATCTCCGGGCGAGACCTACAGCTCCCAGCCCGGGTGGGAGACCGTCATCCTCAGCGCCCCAGCCGGGGCAGAGCTGTGAACTGCCCGCAGATCGTGTGTTTTCTTTTGTTCTTTTAATTTTTCAGTATGAAACAATTCTAAAGCCCTGGTTTTGGGGACGTATTGCATACTGCTTTTACTTGATGTTTTCTTTCTATTTATAGTACACTAGCTTTTTCAGTGACTGATGAGCTAACCCTCGAAATATTGTTTTCTTTTTCCGTGCCTGGATCACTGTCAGACCACCAAAAAAACCAGCTGTGGCACAGGTCAGTCCAAACATTTTCACAGGTATTCCTGGGCTACTACATGTTTTCACTTCTCCTAGGAATTCTTTCATTTTGGCAAAGCTTTCTGTGAACAAACTCACTAAAGCACTGACAAAGAGCAAATCAAAGGGAGCATGACAGTCCTCAAAATGCCCTGTGATTTCTGTTTGAGCAAATGCTTGTGAGGACTCATTTTCTCATAACTGTGGAGCTCTAATCCTCATCTATTCAGCACATTAGAGAAAAATGCCAAATCACATCCCCTATCACTGTATCTAATTTCAAATGAAATCAAATAAGCGTAGTAAAGAGAATAAACACAAATAATTAGTGACAACGATAACACAGGAATTGGGCTGAAAGCAGCGTCAGAGTTGTTGATTAATTTAACAGCCATTAAAACATCTTATTATCTCAAGTGCTAATTGAGTGCTTGGCAGGAATAACAGAGCAGTGCCAACCATATACATACATAAAAGTTGCTCAAATTTGAAGAAATTCTGTGGCTTAATATTTTATTACATTTATAACTTGCTTTTATAACAAGTTTGGCTGACTTACGTGGCCTTACCTGCCTCCTTTGTGCCTGTTTTGAAGATGCCATGCTCTGATGGCACACAGTCTCAGCTGTCCGTAGAGAAAGATAAGTCCATTTGCAGTCCTTTTGGCTGAGATCTTCCAGGTCTGGCAGAAGCGTGTACCTCACAGCGATGCCTGATTTTACAGGCTGAAAGGTGCAAAGTGCTGAGTTTTGGGAAGTCTCAGTGCCATGACTGCTGATGGGATGGGCACTGAAGGAGGCAAGGTGGGCACTAAGGGAAAACTGCTCCAGCTGGTCCAGTAAGGGACCCCGGACCATGCTGACCACCACGTTCCCAGGACGGTATTTTATTTCCAGAGTACCAGGGGCAACCTGGTCTAGTGGAGGGTATCCCTGCCCATGGCAGAGTGGTTGGATCTAGATGATCTTTGAGGTCCCTTCCAACCCACACCATTCCATGATTCTATGATTGTGTAATTTTCTTGGGCCCAGGACAGGTAGCTAATATTGAAGGGTCATAGAATCATTAGGGTTGG
>VWZZ01002619.1:0-11096 GCA_013399095.1 Psophia crepitans
TGAAGTCGTAGCTTCAGCACATCAGCCTATTCGCTTGTGAGGCAGTTTGAGGGAAAAAAAAAGGCCTTGACACTGTGTAAGTGCTGCTCAGGAACAGCTGAAACATCCCTGTGTTATCAACACTGTTTTGGTCACAAATCCACAACAGCACCATGCAAGCTACCATGGAGAAAATTAACTCTCACCTAGAAAAAAGCAGTACACAGGGTCAACTCAGAGATGTTGCCCAGGAACGTGTCCAAATGGGATTTTAATACCTCCACAGATGGAGACTCCACAGTTTCTCTGTCTGACCTGTTCTAAAGGGTCCAACCACTGTCACAGTAAAACCAGAAATTGTTTCCATTGACCTTCCTGGGTCAATGGAAATCTTCAGTCTGAAGATTTCCAGGACAGCTCAGAGGAGGCTGTTGGTTTAGGTTTTGAGATTTTTCCCAGTATCACAGATATCCTTGTTCAATGATGGCAGGTTATTACAGGCACGTTCTTTGACTCAGGTTGTGCAGTACACATTGGGACAAAGCCAAATATGGCTGCCATTAGGAACAAGCTATATCTCATATATTTAACACACAGATAGCTTTAAATATAATACACAGGAAATGCAGACAAATGAAGACGAAAGAAATACAGAAAAAGAAAGAAAGTCGACAAGCCAGCACCATGAGCAAGCCATTGTCTTGTACTGAAGGGAAAAACACCTCGCATTTAGAACTGGTTTGCAGGAGAGGAAGACACAAGCCGTTTTATCTCTTGCAAAATCTTCCCGCTATTGTTGGATACATTCAACCCCGCTTTCTGAAGGAGGTCTTCGATATCTTCCTTGGGGAAGGACGTGCGAAAGGTACGAAACCTTTTTCTGTATTCCTCTATTTTATCTAGAAAAAAGGTTGACAAAATATGTAAGTAAATGCCAAACAGAAAAATACAAGGTCATTGAAGAAAAGCATGGACGTGGGGAAAGCATTAATCCCTGAAGATCTGCAAGTTTCCCACACCAAGTTCTTTATCACATTAAGATCCTGCTGTAACCAGTGAAGAGAGAGGAGTCAGAGTCTCTCTGAGGTGCCTCTTTCATCACCTGCTTTATCAGTTGTCTGAAAGAGGGGGATAAATCTCTCTCTGGACCTGCCTGTTCCTCACCAATAACTGCAAAGGGAAGCAGGGGTAAATACCTCAGACACGGTTACTCTGGATTCTGAGTGTGATGCCTTCCCAACCCCTCTTTAGTAGAAGCACCACAGTTTAATAACACTGATCTGCACAGCAAACCAAGGAGAGTGTCAAATCCTTATAGTTCAGGACGTGCGTTGCCTGTCTGAGAGGGTGAGTACATCGATGCACGTGTGAGCTTCTCTCTGCTATACACTGAGCGTGCCCTGTTCCTTTCCTTCTGCGTGCCTCTATGGCAGCAGTGCTGAGTAAAGGAGGACTCTGAAGTGCTTGGCCTCAGAAGCTGAGAAGAGGAAGTGAAAACACACAGAGACGAGATTGCACAGAGTACGTGTTACCAGAACAATTCACGTTGTTGAAGAGTGGAAAGTGCATGACTGTGGGGCATGACTCGTCTCCTCGGAAGATATAGCAATCAGAAGGGTTGCTCACATTCTTGCCCTCGTCCTCTATCTTGGGAAATGGGATACCGTTTTTCTGGCAGTATTTAGCTGTTTTCTTGATAGTCTGAGACGCAGAGGAATTGTACGCATTGGTTAGTTTGCTTGCTTGTTTCTGAACTCCTAGAATAAATCAGTCCTAGCTCCAGTAACAAAATTAGTTGCTACAGAACACTGATGGTTAGTTTCTTAGACTGTACTTAATTGTAGCATAAAATATATTTAAAAGCCTAGGTTTTCCTCAAGCGTTCTCTGAGGAACAGGTTCAGCCTGGAATATAAATGAAAATGAAGCACCCACTTCTGGCATCACTTCTAGCAAGAGCCTTTGCTTAACAAATTACAGCTGCACCCAGAAATGCCATGTGGCTGGCACTGAAAGATGTCAAAATTAAAGGGATTTGGCATCTATAAAAGAGTCGTAAGACATCAGCAGGTTCACAGACTTTCAGAACAAATGTTGCTTTCCAAAGCAACCTCTCCTGCTGCTCTACCATTCTAACAAAAGTAAAAACTTGCCATGTGCTGCTTGTGTCCATCCGACCATCAAGGGGAGACCCTAACTCCCTTGACTCGAGGCACGCATGAACTTGAATGTTGGCATGATTTTGCATGGAAGCACTGCTGGGCTGGGCATTCTGTTGGGAGCTTGCGCAAACGGAGGTTTTCTGTGGTCTCCCTGAGCAATATTACTCCACCAAATTGCCTTCGGGGTTAGATTCTACAGATCTATCCGTTTTCCTTAATCCTCATTGGGAAAAGATGGAGTTGTAGCTGAAGATGTGATAACTCTTCTAGCCACAAAAGACAGTCAAACTTCTCACAACATTTTTCCAGACTGATGTGAAAGAGTAATAATAACACTCTGAAAGCCTAGCAAGTGATTTTGAACTCAAGCTCCCCAAATTCATCATCTATATGTTGAAATGGAAGCAAATAGACAAACAAATTTACCCTCATTTGTAATGAAATTTGTTTATAAAAGGAGAAAGGAATGGAGTACACAAGGAGGAAAAAGCCTATGCAAAGGGAAACTGAGCAAAATTCTTACTGATACTGTTACAAGGCCTCCTCAAAGGTAAAAGATATGTTTTGCTGTAAATATGCCCTTTCAAAAAGAGTTCTGCCATCTGACAGGGGCTTCTCTTAGCTCTAATAAGGGTTTCTGCTCTTCTTCCCTGAAGAATTGCATTCTCCAACCCCCTCCTCCTCTATTCTTGTTGACATGTGAGTTGGTAGGGACCAGATCCTTCCATGGGCTCATGAGCTCCATTTAACCTCAGGCCGGGCTCTTCCACCCCTACATGAGGTATGTCCTAGGTGCAGTGGTCTCCTGCTCAGCCACAGTCATGCCTGTGCCTTCGCCCCCTACATCTGGGCCCTGACCCAAAGGCTGACTTCCCAGCTTGACCTTGGAATGGTGTCATCACTATGGACCTGCCCAGCTATCAGTGGACTGGATACCCTCAGCTGACCTGATCCTTAATGCCACCAGTTCCGATCCATACTGGCTTCTCAAACTGACCTCGGACTTGCCTCATCACAGCAAACTTGCCTGATGATTCCAACCCTTGTTTGAACCTGACAGCTGCCTCCAAGCTCTCCATGTTTGTCTCATTTGGATCCTGTGAAAGTGGGCACTGGGCCCCATCCTCTTCACTCCCAGCCTGAACACCCCTCCCCAATCCCAAATCTCTCGGGCCATGGCCTCTTCCCAGTTGCCAGTCCCTGCCTTGGCTCTGTGTCCCCTGAACTAGCCTACTGACAGCCACAGCAATGAAATCACTCAGCAGCAAGGCCCTCCTGAACCCAGACCTCCCAAGCATCAGGACACACTTTGCTGGGGTGGAATGCTCCTGTCAGGATCCTGAACGCACTAATAGGCCATAATGGTCCGCGGGCCTCCACCCATACCCTTTCCCTTGGTACAAGCAGCAGTGTTCAGCTGAGCCACAGATGTGCCTGGCCATAGACTCCATTGATCCACAGCCTGAAATAGTGCCTGACCTTCCTGCTTGACCCTGGACCTGCCTTTTTGCCATGGACTTTCCTAGATAACCTGGACTACCAATCTGTAGTCAAATGGAAATGAGCACTTGAGAAGATCACTTCATCTGTTTTCAATGTCTGCGGTAAGATGCCCACAGGAGCCAGAGCCTCTGTGTGCAGCAGCCTCCACTGTCCCGAAAGTGACCACACTGAAAATACACAGAGAAGCAGCAGCTGGAGATATCGCAGCACATTGAAAGTTCTTAAGAGACACTAAACTGCTCCCCCCGCCCAATTCCTCCCCAAGTAATATGAAAGAAAGAATCCAGTGTCAACACCATATTTCCTCATCCTGCTCACCAGGGTGAGATTCCCTGTGACGAACGTCATCAGCTGCCCCTGGGGAAGGAGTAATATCACTTACCGTCAGGCAAATTCTAGACAGCCCTAAGGAAAAAAGGGTGGCTAAGAAATTTGTGTGCTTTGCCCCTGATGCACCCCTGATAGCCTGACAGCTTGATAGCCTTGGTAGGTTACCACACAAGACCATGTGAACACGACAGATAAAATGGCTCATGTTCTACAAGTATCGGTTTCTGCCAACTGCCTAGAAAAGAAGCTCAATCAATGTGATGATCAGCGTTCCAACCTGTCAGAATCCATTCAGACATGTCTTTGAGAAGTGCTTTGACAATGGTTGTAATGCATTTTGGAAGTCCCCAACCCAATGACGCCCAGAGGGGTTCTCCAAAGCCATAGCCACACATGTACCTCAAAAGGGTCTCCAGCGCTGAAATCAAAGGAAATGATCAGATCTGTTCGCCGCTGTGCTCGAAGGACCAGAGGATAGGCAGAATTTATTGCCAGGCCAGCATCAATCAGAGAGATGAGTTTGTTTTTGACCAGGTAAGAGTCCTGAATGTCAGCTAATCCAGTGAAAAAAAAAGGGCGATGAAATCTCATGAAGACATATATGAGTATATGTACACACATGTGACCAGTGCCAAAAGAGTCCATAGGTCTTCACTGCCAACGCACCCCAAAAATGTCTTGAAATCTGCCTCTCCTTGCCTCTCCTGCCCAACCAGAAATCCAACGGTACTCTCACAAGAGGAGTTCACATCCCTCTGACCTACCTCTCTGACCATGGTCAGCAGATCAGAATTCCTGATGAATCAGAATCTCTGAAAGCCCAGAGATCATGCCTCTGGAACTGTGCCCCCGTGGCTTTAAGTTATCTTTGAGCAGACAAACAAATGCATGAGCGAGCTAGAGGTCATGGCACCTAACTGCAGTTGTCTACTTCTGTGCGGGGTGCCAAATCTTCCAGCATCATAAGTGAACATGCAGCTAGGGCAGGCAATGGAATCTGGAGACTACTGCTCATGCATCAGGAGCACAACTCAATTTCATAAACTTAGCTGTCCAGTTTCAGCATCTTTAGAGGGACTTCTTGTGTCCTCCACGTTCTCCTCCAAGAGGCCACAGGGGGTCTATAAGTTGTCTTTCGCATCTTCCCACTTAATGCTCAGTTTGGTGACATTAGACACCTGTGTTTATGGGACAGAATTGAGCTTCTGTATCTGCAGTGATGCTGCAGATCTGGATTGCAGTAGTGTGCCATACCTGTTTTATGGCTGGTTTATTTGCTTCCTGTAATGGGAGGCTGTTAAGAGAAGGTGGATCCTGGAAAGGAAAGCTATCGGACTCGCTGTTTTAAGAAGGTAAATGGCAAAGACAGTTTTCTTGGTTTGACATCAAACAAACACAGCATAAAAGCTTGGCTAAACCCCAGGCACTCTGCCCCATGGATCTAACTGAACAGCATAACCACTCTGCGTTTTCTGAACATAAACAAACCATCATTTCATTGGATTTTCTTACGGCAGTTGTAAAGGAAGTTGTTGGTCGTTCCCCATTGCCAGGTCAATGCACATCGAACAGTTTTACGCACCACCCTAATGATATCCCGCGTTGGGCCTGGAAAGAGGCAATAAATTCAGAACATACTGAATCTAGAAAACTTCACTCTGCTACTGGTGCAACAAAGTCCGGGGGACATGTGCAGTGGTAGAAGAAAAATGTGCAGATGGCAACAAACAGCCTGGGGGAAAAGGACAGAGTGCTTCAGAAGGGGAAGCACTGTGCTTTGCTCTGGTTCAGGCAATTAACGTGAAGCACTGGAATCTTTGAACAGCTGAAACAGATTAGAATAAGCCGCTCAAGGCACAAACTGTGCAGGATTTGGGCCCTACACCAGCTGACACATCCACCAAGCTTGAGACTCACAGGCTCTGGAGTGGACTGTTTACACCAGTGCTGTACAGCTGTGAGGCCTGATCTTTTCTGGGCCTCTTACAGCATTCTCGTGGTTCAGGGGAATAGCACTGTTATTTCTCTTCACCCTCTTTCCAGCTGAAAGTGGACTGAATAAGGTGAGGGCCATGCTACAGCCTGGAAGGAAGACCTGTATGATGAGGGGGATATTAGCTGAAAGCCATGAGATCATCCAGAGACCATGTGAGAGACCATGAGAAGACCAGCCCAGTGAAAGAGTTTGGAGGGCTGTGCTGTGCACACAGAGGCAATCCAGGCCTTATCTGTAAACACACTCCTTTGAACAGGCATTGGAGAGAAAAAAGATCTGCCTGCAATGTCCAGATTTCATCTCAGAGTGCCAGTTGGTTCACTCCAGAAGGAATTGGCCAAAAGCTGCCCATACACTGTGGCTGATGGAACTAGCAGAGCCCTGGATCTAAACAGGTAACGTAGCAGCTAAACATTGCAAATGTGTTTTGTGAAATTTCAGTGTGGAATTTTCCTTTGCAGCTTCTTTGTGTCTTGCTTAGACCTCTACCTCTGCAATTATTATTCTCCAAATAATACTCATTTCACCCACAACTGAGTCTATTAAATATTGCAAATGTAAGCTAAATGAGTTCAGTTCATTGAAAACAAGTTCCAGTTTAGATGAAAGGGCAGAAAAGCTGATTAGCTGGGGGGAAAAAAAAAACAAACCACAAAAACCACACAGAAGGAATGGAGCAGCTTGTTAAAGAAAACCCAGTTTTGCTTTAGGAAGTCTTGGTTCATGACTTCTTACTTCAAATTTTCTCTAGTGGTGGAACTTCCAAACCACACTTGAGATCAGCGCACCCTAGCTGTCCAACAGCAATCCACTCAGTAATCCACTACCTGCAGCTGCCGAGATCCCATACTTCATGGGTTTGGCATGTCTGAAAAGTCTTGCAGACAACACAGGTTGAGTCAGGAGCAAAGGCAGATAGGAAACAGTAATCGTTCAGGATGAAGTCTCTTGCTTTTATTTACTTAGGTAGGCAGGTTCTAAGAGTTTTTGTGAGACCTGAAAGCTTTGTGAATATTGGGAACCAGTCCCTGGATGAGAATACCACTGGCATGTGTTCTTCAATATGGTTTTCACCAGATCTTCCTACAGTGGCTGCACCCAACATTTACAACGGGATTCCAGCTCCCAAAGCTCCAAAGCAAAAATTTTCCAAAGCACAATCAATACAAAGAGTAATCAAAGACAGTAAATGAGACAAACTTGCCTAGGAGTCTTCCACGGACTAATTCTAACATTCCTTCCACAGGACCTTCTTCTCCAAGAGATGCTGAGAAAGACCAAGTGGAGAAAAAACACAAAACCCAGTCACATTAAAGAAACAGATAGATGGCAACGTACAGGGAAACTTTTTACTACAAGTGCAGGTGGGCATTTCTACCTGGGGCAGAGAGGCCATCATTGCTGTGTTAGGCATGAATGCACGATACTTACCTCCAAACGTCTTTTCTATCTCTTTGCTCAGTTCAATACAGCTCCTACTTCTTTCCTCCTTTGTTTTCATTGCCCAAGTATTAGACATGTCAAGGCACAGTTGGTAGGCTGCACTTTCCCGCTTGTCTTGTTGAAAAGAGAGCAAAGAAGAAAAGAAAAACATGAGAATGCACATCAAAGGAATCACCATTTGTAAAACCAGGTTACTGAGAATGCCCGTGCTCAGAAATCCCAGCATCATTCACTTGCCTGACAAAGCATTCAACAGTTTGTTGAAGACTTCCTTAGGATCATTCCCACTTACAGCACACAGCTGAAGGTCAAGTAGAAGAAGAGTGGACTCGTAAGCCGTGAAGGTTTCTGAAATACTTGCTAAGAAAGATAAGATAATAGTTACAACACAGTAAATAGTAAAAATAGCAAGTCCTTAATGAGATAAGAAGTGTGGTTATGATTTGAGTGAAGCCTGGTGTGATTTCTTCAAGCATTACCAAGAGACTTCTGTGGGAATGTGTTTTCTATTTCACAGTCATTAATATCTAAGTTTTCCAGGTGAACATTTCAATATGGAAGAAGAAAACAAACAAACAATCAAACAAATAAGTTCTGTGGGAAATCTGGATTTTACAAAAGGACAGCAACCAGAAGAACAGGTCCATTAGAGAGCCATATGCAATATTTGCTTTCTCTTCCTTTAAGTCTACTGTCCACCAGCAGTGGACAATATGATTTATCTTCTGCCAAATTTATGTTTGGAAGAACACATGTGCTGACTTACTCTTTATTTCAGGAAGGGGAGCTGAGCCGTTCCTGATCTGGATTTTCATGTCTAAAGTTTAGGTCTATGTTCTCACACCAAAGGAGCTACAGACACTGCCGTATAGGGTGCCTGTAGCAGCAGCCATGAAGGTGAGCAAGACCTGCTCTTTCACACCCTCTGCTGTCCCCAAGTTTCCCAGGTGGAAAGATATTCTGGATTTGGCTAGAGTAGAGTGAATTTCACTAGAAGCTGGGATGGGACACAGCCAGGACAGGTGACCCAAACTAGCCAAAGGAGGTATTCCATACAATGTGATGTCATGCTCAGCATAGGGGAGGGGCTGGTGGGGAAGGAGCAGTACTGCTTGAGGCAGCGCGGCTCTGGGACGGTCCAGTTTTGAAACGGTCTGAGCATGTGGTCCAAGTTGTACAGTATTGTGTATTACCAGTACTGTTGTTGTTTTTCACTCCCTTTGCTGTCCCAGTAAAACTGTCATCTGTCGTTATCACAGCTCAGGGGAGTCTGCTTTCCTTCCATTTCCCCCTCCCCATGGGGGGTGGAAAACGATCGGCTGTGTGGTGCTCAGCTGCCGGCTGGGGTAAAACCACGACAAAAGATCATCTGATGTGTTGCAATCTAGAGCCAATGCTAACTCACAGGCAGTGTGGACAAGCAGGAAGCTTGGACCTGGATGTGAGTGTGAGCCTGGAAGCTGCATGGTGTAGGCTTCACTTGTGCCCCTGGTCACAGCAACTGCACAAGTGCAGTAACACCAGCTTCCCAGAAGTCCGTTAGTAAAGTCCACCTGACACAAGTGAAACCCTCCAAAATGTCATGGTGGTTATTTCCTTTACATGTTCAAAATCTTGTAGATCATGAGGTATATGAGAGACAAGGAAGTCTGGATTTCCTTGTGCCTGGCTGACACATCTGTCAGTCCCCTAAGGACAACAAGGGGCAAGCAGAAACGAATGTGAAATTTTAAAAAAATAACAATAATAATAAAATAAAAAAACCCAAAAGAACAAAAACACACACCCTCCCCCACCCCACCCCCAAAAAAAAAACAAACCCCCAAAAAACCAAAAACCACAACACCAAAAAACCCAGCAAAAAGGCAAAGAAACACAATAACGCACCAGGTCCATTTGAGGAGATGCCTTTCAATAAGTCAAACATTCTTTGTGAGAACAAGGTGATACTGTCTTGGAAGAAATAAAAGGATAATTAAAATAAGAATACCCCTTCCAATAAAATAGTCCCTGCCTGTCAATGAAAGACATCAGGAAAGCTAACCATGCACCTAAACATAGATGTGCAGTGCTGTTTTAGAATCCTTGGAGGATCTCACCTGCCTCGTGGCTGACACTCCAGAAGAGTCCGAATCTCTTACTGGTTCTGGTCATCACTTGTGGTTCTGTGTTTGCTGTCTCAGATAACTGATGGCATCTCAGTCACCTCTATTATTCCCCCTGCAGGTTGATAGCCTCGTACCTGAGAGTTTAAGATATCAGCTCTGATGTTTCCACTTCACAAGGAGTCTGATGTGAAGACGAACAGCCCACACTCACTGACATGATATTTAAACTTTGTCCTGTGGTACTGGCAGAGATTCACCTGACCAAGATTGGACTTCTACAGCCCACACTCATACTGCCATAGAGTTGTATTCAAATTTTGCCTTTCTAGACAAAATTTCTTCACATCTTGAAGTAGGTTTCTAAATGTACCTGTGAAGAGCACATGTGAAGTCCTTCTTTCTCACTTACAAAGAGACCTTAAGGTGAGTAATGCAAATGTTCATACAATGTTGTAAAAGTCTAAAATGACATGCAAGAAACAGTGTTTTATTTTGACCATTACTTCTTCTGTTTAAATGGAATTTCTTGTACTTGACTTTGTGGTCATTGTCTCTTGTCCTTTCAGTAGATATTTCTGACAAGAGCCTGGTCCTATCTTCTTTGAATCCTCCCATCAGCTATTTCTATAAATTGACAGGATCCCCCTGAGCCTTCTCCAGCTCTCTCAGTCTGTCCTCACATGAGAGATGATCCAGTCCCTGGATCATCTTTGTGGCCCCTTTTGGGACTCCCTCAGGTATGTCCATGTCTTTCTCATACCAGGGAGCCCAGAGCCGAACACAGTACTCCAGGTGTGGCATCGCCAGTGCTGAGTAGAAGGGAAGGATCACCTCTCTCGACCCGCTGGTGGTGCTCATCTTAATGCAGCCTGGGAGACCATTAGCCACCTTTGTCACAAGGGAACACTGCTGCCTCACGTTCAGCCTGGTGTTCACCAGGACTGACACCACGGTCCTGCCTGAAAAGCTGCTTTCCAGATGGCCAGTCCCCAGCCTGTCCTGGTGCCTGGGGTTGTTCCTCTCCACGTGCAGGACTTTGCACTTCCCTTTGCTGAACTTCATGAAGTTCATTGGCTGGTCCATTTCTCCAGCCTGTCAAGACTTCTCTGGCTTACCAATCAGTCCTCCCAGTTTCGTATTGTCTGCAAACTTGGTCCCATCACCTACGTCATTAGTGATGATGTTAAAAGACCTAGGATTCAGTCCTGTAATACACCACTAGTGCCTGGCCTCCAGATGAACTTCATGCCACTGAACACAGCTCTCTGGCTGCACAAGTTCAGATACTTTCCAATCCACCCCACTGTCCGTGTAGCTACATCCTAATTCCTCAGTTTGTCCATGAGGATGTGATGGGAGACAGTGCCAAAAGCCTTACTGAGAGGACAGTGAACAACATTTGCTGCTCTCTGTTCATCCAGCAAGACAGCTGCCTCCTCGTGGAAGGTTTTCCTGTTGGCTAAGCATGATTTGCCCTTCATCAATCTGTGCTGACTACTCCTCATCAGCTTCTTATCCTTACTGTGTTTGGATCGGTTTTCCAGGAAGACTTGCTCAGTCACCTTCCCAGGGACTG
>VWZZ01002620.1:662-19544 GCA_013399095.1 Psophia crepitans
GGGGCCTGCGAGCTGCAGGCGGTGCGGGGTGGGGCGGCGTGGGGGAGCACCGGTGGGGTGCTGCACCCGCTGCGTTGCAGGAACGGCCGCGGGAGATGCGCACCCGTGGCTGTGGGGGAGTGCGTTGGGTGGGCGCGCCTCTGGCCGTAGAGGATCGCATGGGTACGTCTGTCCACGCTCACGTAGAACCGCACAAAGTGTGAGAGAGCACGCGGTGCCGGCACACACCCGAGGAGAAGTACTTGGGGTGCGAGCACCCTAGCAGTGTAGGAGCATTGCTCATGCACCCACAGCTGTGGAGGTGTGAGCAGGGGGGCATCACCCACAGCTGTGGAGGTGTGAGCAGGGGGGCATCACCCACAGCTGTGGGGTGTGAGCAGGGGGGCATCACCCACAGCTGTGGAGGTGTGAGCAGGGGGGCATCACCCACAGCTGTGGAGGTGTGAGCAGAGGGGGATCACCCAATGCTATGGAGGTGTGAGCAGAGGGGGATCACCCACAGCTGTGGAGCAGTGCATGGGGTGGAATCACCCACTGCTATGGAGGAATATGCAGGACCTTACAGTGCTGGAGGATTGCACTGGTTAGGAGTGCGCACAGCCACGTAGGAGGACACATGGTGCATGTAAATCTAGCTATGGAGGAGAACATGGGGTGGGATCACGCATGGTTGTGGAAGAGCCTGTATGGTGTGTGCACCCACGGCTGTGGAGGAGTGTATGGGGTGGGTGCACCCATGGCTGTACAAAACACAGAGGGTGTGAGCATCCACAGCCCTAGAGGAGCATGTAGGGTGCATGCACCCATGGCTGTGGAGGAGCACGTGGGATGTGTGCGCCCACGCTCGTGTATAAGCACAAAGGGTGTGCACACCCACAGCCGCATAGGAGTTCACACAGGATCGCTTATAGAGTGCTCTCAGTGACATGTGTGGTACACAGAGCAGATGGCCAAGTGGTGGGATCATGTCCTCCTCCAGTGGTGGCTCAAGCAACTATGAGAGTAACTGAGCAGAGATTTCTCCTTTAGTTTAAGCACCCTGTGATTTTGATCCTTGCTGACAACTATGAAGGCTATACATCCAGACAACCACATGCTATGGATACGCTATCAAAGCCCAGATCCCTATTTAGGACCTAAGTTTTCCTTCTGTTTCTCTCCCTCCCCCCTCTCCTCATTTTAACTCTTTAGTACCGATCGTCCACCGGAGTGGACAATTGGAGAACAAACAGCTCAGAAATCAAAGGGCTGTCATGTTCCCGTGCCCGGAAAACCTTTCACAGAGCCTCCCCCTGCCTTTTCAGCGCCCCGGCTGCCTCCCATCCCTCCAGCAGCCAGCCGGCACGCTGCTCCTCTGCTATTCATGGCCAGCGTGCAGCTGCAGCTACTCTCCTAGGCTGACACAGCAGCAGCTGCTATATGTGTGCCAGCTGGCTAGCCGCTCTCCAAAATCCTCTTGTCCGCCCCGCTCCCCTTGCTTTCCTGCTTCCCCACCTACAGACCTGCTTCTCCTTCCCCAGCCATGTCTCCCACTTGCCACAATCTGCTCCGGTTTCCTACCTCCCCGCTGTCCTGAGCCTACCCCTCTGCTGTCCTGATTCGCCTTACTTGCTCTCCAGGAAGCATCCCCTACTTTCCCTCTCATCCCTCCTCAGCTCAAACAAGAGCTCTCTGAAGTGGAGCGGTGAATATTGCTTTTAATTATTTTATGCGTCCTCTCTTTGAAACTGTACCTCCCAACAGAACTTGCACTGAAGCATTTTTTTGGTTAAGATAACCTCTGGTATAACTACCTTTAGACGGCAGCAAAGGGAAAGCAGGGGGAGCTGAGGGAGGGCCAGGACCTTGGTTTGGGTGTTATTCTAAAGTCACTACATTCTGCTAATCAGGAACTTTGCTGGGCCCTTACCCAGCTGCGCTGCTTTCTGGCTTCCTAAAAGACAGGCAAATGCTCTTCAGCTATTAATTACTTTTTCTGGTGGCTGAAGGGAAGGAGTTTCTTAGACTAGCTTTCTGCCTAACAATTATTTTGCGTGGATGGCAGCCAAAATATTTTGCAAGACAGGTATTCTGTTTGCATGTATCATCATAAACAAACATAAAACCTCATAACCTACGTTCGGCGTTATGCGGTCAGTATGCCTGTGGAGGAGGAAGACGTATATTTTTATCACCAAGCCAAGCAAATGTAATACAGAAGAAAGACGATCCAGTAGTTACAGCATATGCTCGGTCTCTACAGAGCCAAGCTCGGTTACCTGCTGTATCACAGAATTTCTTTGTTACCTTGAGCGCGCTGCATGCTCTTTTTGTGCTTTGCTTTTGCCTTTGTAAATATTCTACAGTACTCAAAAACTCTGGTGCCGTTAAAAAATGCCTTTTCTCGCTGTAACCTGACTTCACAGGAGCAAAGAGGGGAGGTACAGCTATTTCCAGGCATTCTCTCTGCTCAGCAAAATCTTCATTTTGTTCTTCTTGGTGCTGCAGCCCCATTTTCAGCCTGAACTCCTTAGTTCTCTCACTGTGGTTATCATTATTTCTCAAGTGCCACGGACATTCACTCTTTTCTTCTTGCAGCAGGTATGTGAAATTGTTTCATTATAGTTATGCACAGATAGTGATGGTTTTTGGGAAACAGGGCAAAAATATTTCTTAACATATGAACTTTGAGGTTTTAAAAAAGTCCAGTGGCTGGATTTGGAGGTGAATGCTGAACAAGACTAAGAGGAGCCACACCTTGCAGCTTGGACAACCCATGTTAGACCGTCCCTGCGGGACCAGCCCTGAAAGGGGACAGCCCAGCCTTCTGTGTCGTCCCCGCCTTCCCACAGGGGCTGCCTCCCACTTGCATTTTGGGGAGATAAAGTTAGATAAGATGAAAAGCAGCCCTTGGGGTGCCTCAGACACTTTCAACAGGCCAGTGCACTCTTCTGCATCCAGGAGTGCGGTGGCAGGATTTGTCCCCCTCTTGCTCCGGCATTTCATAGGCTCTGGATCCCTGCTGCAGGACAGCTCGTGGGATCAGGCTTTCCCCTCTCTGGGCAAGCATGCTGGAGACGTCCGGCTCCATAACTCATTCCCAATCAGCTGTGCTCCCCATGGCCGCTCAAGGCCCTGTCTGCCAAGTGTAACATGTCTCCTCTCACACCCACGCCTGCAGCCCAGCCTGCTGTCACCCAACCCGCCGTCATTCCTGGCCGTCCTGCATCTGGCTGCGCCCTGCGCCGGCAGCCATCCTTGCCCCGATGGGTGAGGCCAGGACCTTTCCTTCTCCCTGTAGGGACCATCCTCCCCTCTCCTTCCCTGAGGAAGGGTCCCTGTGCCTTTGTGTTGAGTCGTGGAGCCGCCTGTGCAGCCACGTGCAGGCAGGCACCTGCCTGCTGCTCAGGGCAAGTCGGTATAAACATCCCCATGCCAAGTAAAAGTTTCAAGGCACCTTTCTTTCACTCCCCACCGAAACAAGGGCTATCACAATCCAGATAAAAACCCCATAAATATCCTCCCGTTGCTGCTCTCTCTCTTCCTCCTGTTGCTGCTCCTTCTCCCTTCTCTGGCAACCCTTGCTGACGGTAGCAAGTGGGAGTCGGGGGCTGTGCATGAGAAAGGAGTGGAAATAGGGCTGAGAAAAGTCAAGCTTGACTTGAACTGGGGTTTGAGCTCACAGTCAGCAGTTACTCATCCTGCACCAGGGACACGACTGGCGAACATCGGTCCCTCTGGCAGGGGTGGGACGCGCTCACCGCTAGTCTCAAGCAGGGTGGAGCGCCGGCATCCCGCACCTCCTCGTTCCCAGCCCTCTGGGCCAGGATTTTTGCTTTCGTGCTCTGGCTGCACACTTGTGCTAAGTTTATGCCTGTATGCAAATCATTTGCAAGTATGCTCATTAAATCATTTGCATAAACTATCCCTGGAGGATCATAGGAGTTAGGAAGGGGCAGGGTTTATCCACTCGCCTTAGAGATGGCAGAGGTATAGGGATGTCATTTGTCAGTATGCATGTGGATATGGATACGGACGTGCACCTCATTTACCCAGGCCAGAATGCATCCGCTTGGGAAAGTTAAAGGCAAGAAGATCATTTTGGATGTTGTCCATCTGAAACTTGGCAGGGTAGGAGTTAACCCTCCCTTTCTGGCCAGAAAGGCTACAGCTGCCTGCACTGACAGCAAGGCATTGCAGGACAGAACCAGCTGTGAAGAATTAATCTCTCTCCTTCCTCCTCCATGAGAAGCCTTGCGGGCTGGGGCTAACACTATGAATGGAGAAGACTACTCAGGAAGAGAGATAGAGGGAAACCAGAGAAAAAGGATTTTTCTTTTTCTGTTCTTTGTGGATCTTAGCTTGAGCTTTACTATGGACTTGGTAGGGTAGACATGTCTTCTCTCTTGGCTTTGACTGAAGAGTTCTGTTGGATTTGTATGGCTCATGTGACGTCTTTGATGAGTGTATACATGCATATATGTGCTCTTCATGGAAGTAAAGCAGACTTGAACTGCAAGGATGTTTTTACATATCTTCCAGTAAAAGACCTGGGATTGGTTTCTCTTAGGATTGAGCTGCTAGCACAGCCCAAGAGATGACCAAGCAGAAGTGGCATAAGGTAGTGCTTATATCTGTATTCCTTCCTGACTACTACTAGGAAAGTAACATTATGCTTGGTGGAAGTTGCACCAGGAAAGGAGCTGAGATCTTGGCACCATCCTTTCCTATTTCAGTGGTTGCCCAGCTCTGCGCTTGCACTGGTCTCTGTGGGCTCCAGAGCAGAAAGAGGGTGGTTTCCTAGTGTTTTAACATTGCTACCTGACACGCTTTCTGCTTTTGGGGCCTGGCTTCTGCCAGCAGAAGTATAAGCTGAGTCTGGCCCGCAAAATCAAGTGATCCCAGTTTGTACAGCTTGGCATGAAGGCCAGCAACATTAATAAAATGAAGGTTATCTGCTGAACACAGTCTTTGAGAATTCCTCTCAGCTGATCACCTCCCATGTTTCAATGCCCTGCCCAAAGTGTTAACACTTGGGGTGAGGGTGGAGTCGTTAACTGGTCACTTGGGGAAAAAGAAATTAGAAAACCAGCTCAGCTGATCTGACTTTTGAGATTCAATCTGCTCCCTTAAAAGTAAAGTTCTTGCTTTCCTACTGGCTCGTTGTATTTGTGGATTTTCAGAAGACAACCCAAAACTGGCTAAGCCATGCTGTATCCACTACCTGCGACTGGCTGTTGCTCTTAAGGTACATTGCAGTCATCCTCAAAGAAACCTCTACCTGTGACTTTCCTGGTGCATGAATCACAGAAAATAAGGTTGGAAGGGATATCCAGAGATTACCTAGTTTTTCCCACTTCATAAGGAAAGACAAATGGTACCTGTTTCTTGCCAAACAGATGGGTATCCAACCTCTTAAAAACATCCCCAGATGGAAATTTCGTAGTTGTGATAATCTGCTCTAGTGGTTAACCATCAGAAAATGTGTGCTACTGTGTTGCTGTGCTTTGATACCACTTCTTGACCTATTTGCAACAGAAGTAGAGCACAGCATATTCCCTTTCTCTCTGCTGCTACCTTTATGTATTTGATGGCTGTGCTTGTGCCTCGCTCTGATGTCTCCTCTTTGCAATTAAAAAAAAATCAGTTTTCTAGTCTTATGTGGTTGTAGACCATATTTTCTAGACCTTGATCATTCTTGTGGTCCTACCATAGTCTCTCTGTGATTGTTTCTCAATTTCCTTAAAATCCAGTGCCCCAAACTGCAGATAGAGTTCCAGTGAGATGAACAGGATGACGTGGGAGGAATACATCACAGACCGGGCAGAAGTCACTCCTGGCTACATGTGCAAACACGATGCTTGCTTTTATGTTCCTTTTTTTTTCTTTCTTTCTTGCAATGGCATGATGTTGTTGACTTCCATTTTGTTTGCCCTCCACTGAGCAGTTTTTTACCCCTGAAGCTTTAGATCGCGCTTTCTAATTACAAGAATGTGACACGAGTGACAAAATCCCTAATAAAGCACAGGTTTGTTGCATCTATTAGTTCATGAGTACCCCATTGCCCCAGTGATAGGAAAAATATCTGGGTAATTTAACACATTTGTGTCCACTGTTACTCAGTTTGTTCTTTTCCAGGTGTTTGTAGAACATTTCTTTATCTGTTCCAGTCTTTTGACACCTTGCTTGTTCTCTGTGGGGTCTCGGAGAGCTGCTAACAGCCACGAGATTGCTTCAGCAAGCAGCCTAAACACACAATATTTAATCCAGCTACGTATTCTTCACTTTTTCTTCCTTCTAGACTGAGTTCTTTCTCTGTTGTCTGTGGCACTACTTGTGTGCGAGTGGTCTTTTTACTGAAAGCTGAGGTAAAAAAGGCAAGTACTTCCACTGTCTTCACATCACACATTGCTAGCTTTCCTTCCCTGTTGAGTAGTTCTTCCATGGCCTTTGTGTCCCTGCTACTGTATTTTATGTTCTCTTAATATCCTGTTGGTCGTATTTGTTTTTACATCTTGACTTTTCTGGTTTGATCCCTACATCTTCAGCCTATGCATTTAAATTCACATGCAAGTGCATCTCTCTTCCATTTTCTGGATGCACTTTCTTGCGTTAGAGGTCAATGAAGTGGTTATGATTTAAGCAAATCACCTGTTATGATTTAAGCGTATCACAGTTGCTTTCCCTTCTCCTCTGGGATTGTTTAAATTGATGTCCTTCCATTGTTTCTTTAAGGTGCTGCCAACTTTCCTGAATTCTCTTTTCTCTGAGACTTGTTTCTCATGATTATCAGTTCTATGAGGTTTTTGAAATATGGTTTCTGGAAGTCCATTGTATTTATTTTGCTGTTCTCCTTCCTTCCTTTCCTAAGACTTGTGAACTCTGTTGTTTCATGGTCATTCTCACCCCAGCCGCATTCCTCTTGCATGTTATAAGCGGTTCCTTCTCTTTGGTTAGAGTCAAATTCAGTTCTCATTTTGATTATGTATCAAGGTTTTAATCTCTTTTTATTTATTGCTTATGCTGTTTGCATTATTTCATCAGATGATCCATTATCCTCTTCAGCATCCCTCCGATGATTTTGGATGAGTAATGGTATTTCCCCTAGTTTATACACCTCTGCCCAAGTACTTGATGCTTTTATTTACCTGTTCACTTTTCAAACCAGTCCTTGAGGATCCTAGTTCAGCAGGTCAGGGCACAGAGATGCTCTTCCTGCCTTGTGAGTTCAGTGTTAGCTCTGATTACCAGTTCTTTTTCTTGGAACATCCGTCCAATTACAAGCAAGCCAAAACCTAAACCTTCCTGGTGATACCACCTGCACATCCATGTATTCATTTCCAGGGAAAGTTATAAGTGACTGATGCCACTTGTGACCAAAATAGCTAGTGCTTTATTCATGGAAGGAATTTTCCCTTACTCCTTTCACATATGAACTGGTCTGACCAATGCTAAGAAAACGCACACTGGAATTGTTGATTCTAGCCAACTGCCAACACATCAGAACTCTAATTCCCATGGAAAGTTCATGGGGAAAATATCCAAGATGTAGTGAAAAGTTTATCTAATTGAAACCCAGTCTAGATTCCGACTAAGTCACTGACATCTGGGATAATCTGCTGTCAGACGAGGGAGGCCTGACATCCCTCCCCTGCGTCTGGACCACTTGGCAGAGCAGGAGCTGTTGTTGACCAGGAGGTTCTGTTGTCCTGCCAAGAAAGGGTGGCAGAATTCAGGAAAATGCAATAAAATACCCATGTCTGTGGAAGAGGCATACTCAATGAGCAGGGAGGAAAGCAGACACGTGTCTATGCGATGAATCGTTAAGGTGCAACATATTGAGGTATCAGATGTACGCACTTTCTCTCCATACAGAGACAATCCTTTCACCACATTAACCATGTGGTTGGCCTTGACCAGCTCACAGCTTGTTAAACTTAAATGTGAGTAAGGTGGAGAGTATGGTAAATGACAGAAGGAAAAATATGAGGTGTTTAAAGCTATTATTCCATCTTCAGTGTTTGAAAGCATCCTACTCACTGTCAGCAGGGTTCGTACATTCCTCACTCATATTAGACTCTTGCACAGCAGCATCCTCAGCTGATACTGTCCGCTATTTCTAGTCACCTGGAAAACCTACCCAACACTGGAGGAGGAAGGATTGCTTGTTATTAGGGAGTTCTGCCATGCAGAGACTGCTGTAACACAATGTCCTCGACAGCAAAGCAGCCAGACCTGAGGAAATGCAGATTTGTATGTGGCACTGCTGAATGCCACACTGGTGATGTCCCAGTCTGAGCACCGTGCCAGTGCAGCCTTCTGCAGCAGAGATACACCTGAGCAATTCCAGTGCAAAGGCCCAGTCATGTACCTACACAATGACACTGATTTAAAAAAAAAACAAAAACAAAAACAAAAAACCCTAATAACTATGATATTCCTATAGATTTTTTTCAGTTACTAATGCATTTGTTTGAATCGCTGCTTGATGCATAATGTGATCCGATGTTCAATTCATGCAATCTTTCTTCTCCCTGACTGACACCTCCAGCCCTTATATTTTGATAAATAAAATCAGATTGCCTTCTAAAAAAATTCTCTCTTTGGGCTTATGTGTAGCTGAAGTTGTCAGAGCAGTGATCATCTGTATCAGAGCTCTTGAACTAGAATACTCGTGCCCCCTGTCTCCATTAACGCCCGGATCTCGGTCAGTCTTTGACCCTTCTTGCAGCGACTGCCTTCCAGTGCTTTCTGTGAGAAGGCGAAGTGCAGGAGCAGACCTCTAGCTTGCAGAAGACAGCTCAATTCATTTGAGATAAGTGACTCAGAGCCAGGACCATGCCATCCATTGTGCTGGATCAGAGTCACATTCACAATTCATCTGTTTATGCCCTGATTAACCATTCAAATAAAATTTTTATCACTCCTAGTTAAAAGCAGACATAAATGAGAGCTTCCTCTTCTGAACAAGAGACCTTGCTCTGAAACAGAATTCCTTCTTCCTGAAGCCAGGCAAAATAACCAAGAGGGGCAACAGATGATTCATCTCCCAGCGCTCTCCCATCAAAAACTGTAGCTAAAACAAGATTACTAAGAAGAAGAGTGCTATTAAAGGAGGAAACTGCTGCTGTAATTTTGTTAAGGAACACGAGATTATTTAAAAGCCTTTTTAAAAGTGTGTTTGTTCCGGGAGAGGAGGGGTGAGGGAGGATTTAAGAGGAAGGGAGAAGGGAGAGAGATTATTAGTCTTTCTTGCCTATAAAGATTCATGCTGCTTTCTTTGCCCTAGCCAGCAAGGGTAGCAATTTCAGGAGCTATTGTAAGTCGTTCCTCCAGCCCTGATGAATAGGACACAGCCCGCACCTTCGCTTTGCAGAGGCTGAAAACACGGGGGGAAGAAAAGGTTGTGGGGCGTAGAGGATTTGGTGCGCTATACTGCACGTAACTGCAGGTTAAGGGTTTTTTCCAGCCTGCATTTTTGTTCCTGGCTGCGATGACCCCTAGCATATTCACACCGCAGCATGTTCACGCGTTGTTCGCTATAGCTTTCGGAACTCTCAAAGGCGCGGACAAGCGAGGCCCCAGGCGCGTGCCTCGCCTCGCCCACCGATAGCCAGTTCGGCACCGGCTCGGCACGTGAAGCAGCAGCGGAGCCGGCAGTGAAACAGGCTGCACCGCATCTCGTGCACGGAGACTTACACAGCACACGCGTGTTAGGGCGGTGACCCCGTGGGAAGCGGTACGGGGACCTGCCGGGCAGAATCACAGAGCTGGGGGGAGCGGGGATTTGGGTGAGTCCGCCGGGAGGGACGTGGTGCTGGCTGCAGCCCTTGGGCAGGGACCGCTGCCGGATTTGGGCCACCCCGAGCGCGCCGGGTTCCCCGCGGAGTCGGGCTAGCGCAGCTGTCCCCGGGGTCAGAGCAGAGGCTTTGCCTAGGACGTTGGAGATCCCATTCTGCTGCTGAAAGTGGCTTCTTCACACACCAGCTGGATGTGTCGTACACCTTACTGAGAGAGAGAGAGGATTTGTGCCCCGCAGGCACGGAACGCTGGCCAGGAGTTACACGTAGCTGCTCCAAACGCGATTCTGTGCAGAAAAAGTCGAGGGAGTGAAGGGATCCATTAAACCAGATGCTTCAGTCGTACAAAAAGCATTTTGTGTACAGTGTCAACTCGCAGTCAGAGCTGTGCATTTTGATCAGATTTTTCAAGGTCAGATGGAAAGTTGATGGTCATCCGGTCTGACCTCAACTGGTTTCCAGGCTTTCGCTGTGTTTGCTGTTATTAAAAGAGAAGCTCTGCAGCAGGGCTCCTTGAGTTCGGCTCGGGAAGGACCGCTCACCGGGCAGGATTTGGCCCTGGGGCTGTGTAAAGAGAAAAAAGATTGTGTCCGCGCATTTCTCCCAAAGGAACAGTGCTCTGGAGTGGAGCTGATACCTGTTTGTTAACTGCGTGTTGAAGTTGCGCTGCTACCATAGATTAATGGTATGTTTTAAATGCAGAGCTCCACTGAGCAGAATGTTATAAAACTTGGGCTTTGTAGCGTGCCAGGATGGGGAGTGTGGGGGAACTGCGGTAGTTCTGGACTTCAAAAAAAAAGAATTGTTACATGAAGGAGCTGGGAAGTTGAGAGAGGTTTCAGTAATGAACAATTCTGATTAAAAAGTCGGAATTCAGGCTGGAAAAAACCTCAGGATGTGGCTTGTTTTCTGTAGTTAACCCCTTCTAAATATTTAAGGAAGCAAAAAAAAACCAAACAAAAAATGAGAGGGAGTTGAAATTGTGCTTTGTTTGAAAATAGGATCAGAGATTCTACTAAACACATGAAGAAATCCCACAGTTTATTGTACCCCGTGATCCCTCCCCTCAAACAGTCTCACCCTACTCGATGCAGTCCTGGAAGAGCCAAAAATGAGTTTCTATTCTAAAAGTGTACCCCCAGGATTCGGTAGCTTCCGAATTTGGTTTTAGCCCTCGAAGCATGTGTCCAACGTGCACGTCGCGCACAAGCCACAGCGTGTGGTGCGAGGTAACAGGGAATCGGACCCGCTGTTCCTGTGCTGTGCAAACTGACCGCCATCTGGAGACAGACCCCCCAGCTCCTGCGTCACACCCACCGTACGGCCGGCACAGCCTCCCCTCGCTGCCGTGCTGTATGAAATCTCCCTCCGCAGTCCAGCAACGTGCCCAGGGCCTCCGAAACCCTGGATCCATCCAGCATGGACCGAAACACACGGAGCTGGCTGCGTGCCCGAGCGCAGGGTTTTGTGGGTGTATTGTGTCCTTGCATACATTTCCAGGCAAAACACATTACACCTAGCTTCGGATGCCAAACTTTTCCAATTATGAGAGAACAGTAATTCACCGAGGAGTAAGTATTCCTTCAATTTCCTTTGCTTGGAAATGATACCGAGAATCTGTTCTGAATGGAGGCAGATGAAAAATGCTACATGTTAATGCATATTCTGGGTTAGCTGTCTTTGTTAAATTAGAATGAATGCTGCTCATTTCCCATCTGGTCCTCTGTGACATTACTTCCAGAATATATTCACAGCTCTTATTTGTACAGTACAAATGGCTGGCTGTAGTACCAACTTTACCTTTTATAGGCTGCTGAAATGTTGGTGCCAGATCGCAAAATAACGTTCCACTTCTAGGAAGCATCTGTGGACATTACTCGCTCCAACAGCTTTCTTTTTTCCCTCCTCTTATTTTCTTTAAATGTAACCATATATGTGAAGCGAGTTTGTTGTCAAACCAAGTGAAAGTTGACGGTTTGACAGCCCTGGAGCCTGCAATTTTCCTCGCACAGCGAGGATGCAGCAGGCAGATCAAGCAACGTGCTATCAGCCTTCTCATCTCTCCTGCACAGCCTTCCCCCAGGGCTGAGAGAGCAGATATTTCTCCATCCCCAGCGGCTCGTTGGTGCCTTTGCTGGCTGCTGTGCCGGCGGGTTTTGTGCTCTGGATCCCTGCACACTCTGGCTTGCCCTGAAAAATACCAATGCAACAGAAACCGAACAGCTCTCAGCCAGCACTGAATCCGGCGCTGCCGACCTGAGCTGGTTTTCTGATCGTTCCTAAATCTTCCCTTCCGCGAGCGTTTGTTTCTGGCGGTTTCCTTAGCAGGCTCCCCGTCCGTCCCAGCCACCTCCGCCCCTGCCCTCCGATGCGTTTCAGACCTACCTGGGTAAACAGAGCGTCGTGATCCGCAACGCCCGCATTTGTCTGCCTGGAGTGACCAAGGGCTGCAGCACCGCGCCGGGAATTCTCACCATAGCAACTACCGGCATTGACAGAATTTGGTACTCATTAAACAGGCCGTTTGTTTACCTCTTGGGCTGCGAGAGTAGGCTACAACCTGCGGTGAAACACCGCGAGCCGAACAGCGCCGGGCGGCTGCTCGTATCTTCGTGTGTGAAATGGATAATTACTGTGCTCTGTAAACGAAACGGATACGGAAAGCCTGCGTGGGGTAGGAGCGTGGAAGATGTAGGGTGACACGGTATTATTATCGGAAGATCGGGAAGCACGCTCGTCAGGCGCCTGATGGATCCAGCAGCAAGTGAGGGAAAGGAAAGCGGGCTGGAGAGCACTTCTGTAGGAGGGACAGGTCCCAGCCCGGTTCTCTTCACCTTCTCGGGGAGCACTTTAGCTGTCTGGTCACACATGAGATGCTCAGGACCTTGTGCGGGCAGGTGCTCGTAGGGAAGGAGGGCAAAGGGGAGGAACACCTCCGTGACAAAGGTGAGCCTGGAAACCAGACTCCGTAGCTCTGCTGCCTGCAAAAAACCAAGGACTCCACAGGCTTTTATTAACACTTTACCTCGGGTCTTACCTTGAATTAACCTCTCTCCCTTCCCTAGGCAGTAATTCTTACTCTTTTTTCCCCTCACCTTATCACTTTGCTAGTAGTCCGCTCTTCTGTGCCGGTGCTAACCCCTGCTTTCAGCTTCCATAAGCAGTTAACAAAATTAGACTCAAGAATTGTGCACGGATATCCACAGAATGCTCCTTCTTTTTCAAACTCGAAGAAGGCTTTTTAGGCCTGGAAACCTGCCTGTTTTCTCTAGTCATGTGAGCCGGTCTGATGAGGGGCATTATTTCTCCATGCCTAATGGCAAGGAGAGGAAAGTCCCTGTTCCCCCAACTCCTTCAGCATCTGATTCATTTTAAATGCAGAATGCTTTCCTTAAGGGTGTCCTGAGCATGAGGCTGAGGAGCTGTTTCCACTCCTCATCTCCTGGCTAACAAGAGCCTCAGTTATTTTTAATTCAGCATCAGCGGAAGGAGGGATGGAGAACACCGCTGTATCCCAGCCAGGCATGGGTGCCCTCCTGGGGGGCTTCCAGGTTTGACTCCTTGTCTGAATGTGCCCATGGTCAGAACCAGGGCATCCGGTCCCCACAGCTGGGTTCCTCCCTGCTCACAGCAGCAAGGAGATGCCCCAGAAGGCAGTGGGGAATAAATTGCTGCAGCAGCAGTGGTTTCAGCTACCAGGATCTTAGGGGGGCTTGTACACGCTGGGCCACCACAGCTTTGTTGCCACCATCCAGGGTGCAGCTCTGAGCATGGCTGATCTCACCCAGATCCACACCCTGATGGATGGAGCAGCAGTGTGGTTCATTTGGACATCACAGCCCCTCACGACTTCGGTATCCTCTGACTTCGGGTGCCTCACTTGAGATGGCAAATATTTCATTTTTTGAGGCGCTGGACTCTCCTCATTGTTGCTGCAATCAGGACAGAGCACAGCAAAATCATCAAATTAGAGCCTCCAGTGTGGTTAGAGGCTGGGGATAGCCGCAGCATACCTGGAGGGGAGAGGTTATTGCTCTCCCTTTGAAAGGACAAGGATGGAGTGCAGTGAAGGTATGAGGTTTAAGCAAATGCTAATGGTGAGCATGTAAACGGATGATCAGATTAGAGGGAGAGCTGCAGGCTCTTACATGTGGGGACAAGCAGAGTTATGGGGCAGCTACTGGCCACAGGGCTCTTGCTCTGGCTGCCTCTGCCTCTCAGAGAGGTGCTGCTGCACCTTGTTTCCAGGTTGGTTGTGGCAGGTTGGCATTTTGCTCTTGTTCCAGCCTTCCCACTTACTATGACCACACGCATTTCACATTTCAAACTATTTTTCTACTGGTTGTCATAAGAGCAGGAGTATGACCCAAAATGTCACCTTGACTGTTTCAGAATGACCATATGAAAGGCCTTCAACTGCTAAAATTTCTTCAGTGTCAGGCATTTGATGGTGCTTGAAGATACAGAGATGTTGAAAGATGGCTTCCTGCCATTCAGTTGAGCCAGGAGAGGGGTGATGGCATGGGTCGGGCTGTGATGGGGAGGTAATTCCCTGCTCACCCGGAGAAACTTTCAGTCAGCCTTGTGTGGGACTTAGTACAGAATGAAATCATGGTCCCTTGAAAATTCACCATAAGTTCCCATGGATGAAAGGACACTTAGAAAGTGTGTCTTTACTCAAGAAGTAAGCAATGTGCAGAATTCACTGCATTAAACAGAAAAAAATATTTGTAGGTTAATTTTGTACATGAATTAGCTAGGTAAGGGGGAATGTGTTTCATTCACCAGATTATTTCTTTCCGCTTCCCTATTCCTGCGCTTCAAAATATTAACGAGAACAGTTGCGGAAAGTACAGAGTTGGACACCAGAAGAAAACTGGCCCATTTTCTCCGTTCATAAGGGGGTCCCAGCCTGAGACTTTTGCTGAACTCGAACCATCCCTGAACACCAGCGTCATTTCTGGTTACTGCTTTAGAGTAACACTGGTGGCTTTCGTGGGGACTGCTCTGCATCTGTATGTGCAGGATTTCCCTGTGGGGAGGGAAGGACCCATCCTAGTGAGTACTAACCCTGCTGTACCCTTCTGCCCCCGGCCACAGTGCTGGGCTCCGAGGGAGGCGGAGGGGGGTCAGGAGCTGAGCCTCTCCCCTCCCAAGCCCTGAGCTGTGCCTGCACATCCCCCTGCCCGCTTTAAATATGCTCCTTCCCACTGTGAAGCTGCACATCCATGGTTTGGGGCCGAAGAGTATCTGGGCTTCAGGAGCAGCTGAGCTCAAACCAGACCCAAACCCTCACATTTGTCCTGGTTCAAATACCTGGGAGACGACTGCTACAGATCAGACAATAAGTCCCTTTGTTTCCCATTTCTGACTCGTCCTCATTTACTCAGTTTTCAACCCAGCAACGAATGAGTCCAACTGCCAGTTCGGAGAATTATTTTTGTGGCAGAGCGTGCCTGATGGAAGAGACACCCATTGCTATCCATTTCCATTAGCAGCCTGTCAATAGAAATTAAATTACATGAATAAGGCGCTATCAGTGCCAACATCACTGCAGGAAAACATTAATTAATCCTCATTTACATTAGTCAGTTCTACCATCAAATAGACTCTTCTGTTGCTACAAAAGACATTTCCACAAATGATTGTTGCTGTCTGATAAACAGATTCACAGAACCTCACTGACTCACTTGTTGGGCACTCGCCATCACATTCGGGGTCTGAACGAAGCAAATGCTTTGTGGGATCCTATTCAAAGCCCAGGTTGAACATTAGGCCTCCGAGTTCTATTCAAACCAGCCCAGACACTGAAGAGGTGGGGCTTCGGGCTTTAAAGAAAATAAATCCCCAATTAACTTAGAACAGTCAAAGCAAATTTATTTTTCTAAGGAGTTCGTGATGTGCCCGTCACCGTTACATCTAAACATCACCAAGGGTCTAATGATCTTTCAGAGGGTGCTATACAATAGGAGAAAACCCGAGGGGACTGATCCTGCCCTCCTGGCTCGATGAGGAAGGTTAAGAGCTAAACTCTTTCCCGAGTGAACGTTTAAGACAGACGTGCCCTATTTAAACCACAGGCTGCCTTTACTTCAGGATTTTTGAGCCCTGCTGAAATCCAGATTTGCAAACAGACCCTGTCCTCACTGCAGACTGAATGAAGCTCTACACCCAAAAACTGCTGCCCTTTGAGGGGCTCCAAGGCCCAGCTTTGCAGCGTGGCTCACCTTGGGGGGGCCGATCCTCAGCTGCCTGCCCTCCCCCCTGGGGAAAAGAAAGCAAGGAGCAGTGCTGCTGCATCAGGAGAGCTGCCTTCTGCAGCCAGCTTCTGGGAGATAAAGAAAACACAGTGCTTGGTCAGATCCAGAGCTGGGGCTCGTCTGGTGCAGTAGAAGTGACAAGTGTCACCGTAAAGAGTCTTCATGATCCCAGAGGCTTTCCTGGTGCTCCCACACTCTCATCATCCCATCCATCCTTTGAGCTGGAACAACTGACTTCACCACCAAACAACATGGACATGGATCTGTAGCGTAAGCGATGCAAGCCTGTGGCCAGCGGACCTCAGTTTCCCTCCAGGGCACCTCCTGGGAAGGGGGGTCTGCAAACTGGGACGGGTCAGAAAGCAGTTTGCAGAGGTCAGGTACCTGCTTTGGGATTGTAAGCCCGGTTCCTGGACTTGGATCCTAGATGCCAGCAACATTTACACCATCTCCAAGTCCTCCCATGGATGCAGAGGGAGCACTGGGACCTGACCGTCAGCCCAGCCAGGGCATGTTTTTGCTCCAGGAGCTGTGTAGGTCAGGTATCAGCTCAGGCTGACATACCAGGCAGAGCTGGTCACCAAGGGTGTCTCTGCCTGCGGTGGAAGCCAGAAACGAAGACAACAGTTCTGGTGGTAAAAAAAACAGAGGGATGAAGAAGGAGGAGTGAGTAAATAGCAAAGAAAACGCCAGAATGTCTCTAAATCATGGCAATGACTTTCTAAATAAGTTGCATTTCACTGCTAGCTTTGCTGGCCACTGAGGTGGCCAAGTGTACCAGTGCCACAAATATTTTATTCTACTTTGCTGTAGGAGACAAATTGGTCTAATGGTAGGTGGGAACGGGTAAATGGAAACTGCAATCACCAGGAGCTTTTGCCAAGAGATAAGAAATGCCATCAGCAGTTCTCCGTGGCAGATTGCTGGGTCATGGGCGCTGCTCCTCCTCCCTGTGCGTTCAGGAGAGAGCTTTGTCCAGTCACCACCACTGCAGGGGAGCTGTTTGGGCGCACAGAGCTGCGAATTCCTGTCTCTGCCAGAGACCTGTGTGCTTGTGCTCAGGGTCTTTCTTTACCCATGTGGAAAAGTAGTACTGGTATGGATCTGTACACTGAAAAATGCTTATTTTAAGCCAGTGATGGGGGATAGAGAAATAACAGAAAAATCAGCATAAAATCTCTGGATTTTGGTAGGTTTTGAGATCCTATTCAGTGCTTTGGCTGTATAGTGTCTGGCACCAACTGCTGGTTACTGTAATAAGTCTCTACATCTCCTGTAAGTGCCCTTCTACTTCTTTCCTTCCTTTCACAAGGCACGTGTTCAGCCGCCAAATGACTATACGGGGACGCATAAAGCAATAACCAGCAGGGACCAGATAAAAAAGCGTAGCTGGGATAAAGATAAAGCAATAGCCACACAACCAGTGCATGCACGGACAAAACTGAGAGCAGGAAACACGGGATGCACCACACGAACACTGCGCACCAGAGCAAAATATACCCCGTAACCCTCCTGGCATTTAGGGTGAGGAAGTGGAGATGTAAGCAGCATCTATCTGTCCTGCCCCGGCACAAACTGTCCTGGGAGCGCAGGGATGGGCAGCGGTTTCCACCTCGGGTAGGAGATGGTGCAACGGGGCTTTGAATCTCCATGCAGGGGCTGCTTTCTGCAGTGCCCAGCCTGGTCCTGCTGGGCGTGGGTGTGCAGGTCACCGACCTGCTCTGCACCTACCCATCTACAGGGAGCGGGCATTTCAGTGCACGTTCCCCTGAAGGTGACGCCTGACAAGATCTCCGCAGGAGGTAATGGTGAGCAGCCCTCAATGAAAGCGTGAGCTAAATCTGATTCACAGCGATCGTTTGAAGCGTGTTACGCAGTCATCTGCCACCTCGTGCTGCGTGCCAACGCTAATATAATGAACCGCTGATCGTTCACTTAATAGCTACACTGAGGCTGAAAAGCTGGGGACTCCTACATCATGTAAATTTGCCTAGATTTCATACGCCTACTGGTGACCTCCAGTCCCTTTTGAAATGGTTTAGTTCCTCTGAATAGAATGGATTTATTCCGTTTTTTTTTCAGTGAGGTAAATGAAATGGCAGTCAGGTCCCTAATGTTATGTTAAACTGTGTTGAATTACCCGTGGCAGAAAATCTCAGCTCAGGTAAAATGGCAAGTATTTAAGATTTTTAAATGATCGTCTCTAGCTTTCCTTGCATGAGCTGCTTTTTTCCTCCCCGCAATTAAGCTTTTACCCACTTTTCCGGATGATGAACCTTTCTGCTTCAAAGCCAAGGGTGAGGATGTGAGGGCTGTTACTCCAGGGCATTTTCGCCAGGCAGGACAAGTAAAATTAGGAGTAATCAGATAAAAATAACGTGGCACCATGAAAGACTGATAGTGCTGAAAGGAGAGAAGAAACTGTGGATAGTCTTACCTTCAGGGGTTTTTAAAAGCAGTGACATAAAGAAACCAACTGTGGTACGTGCTAAGACATCAAAGCCAAAGATCACCTTCAAATTGCTCATCGCCTTAGAAAATGCCCATTTAATTGAAAACAATCTCCTTAACTAAACTCAGAGACTGGTTTCAGCCAAGATCCCATGCCATCTGGCCAAGGCTTTATTCAGCACGCAGGGGAGGATATCTCCCATGTGGCCACTATTCCTATGGCACGGTGAACAACCTGGTGTCCATGTCCCTTGTGCTCCCTAGTTTCACCCACAGCCTGGGGATGGGCAGCAAGGCGCAAGGACAAACCCTGACCGGTAACAGTGACAGAGGTGATTTCACAGAATCACAGAATGGTTTGGGTTGGAAGGGTCCTGAAAGATCACCTAGTT
>VWZZ01002620.1:19823-61157 GCA_013399095.1 Psophia crepitans
GCTCCAGCAGCTCCATGTCCTTTCTGTACTGGAGACTCCAGAGCTGGACGGAGTACTCTAGGTGGGGTCTCAGAAAAGCATGCATGTACACGTGCACTGGGGGAGGGAAGAGAGGGGAAAGGTGGGAGAACGCCATTGACTTGTCTGTGCTTCAGTAGGGATGTAAGGGCACAAGCAATGGATTAATAATTGACTTCAGATTTCCAGATGTCTGAGTGCTCACAGCCACTGCAGCCACAAAGTCTGCTTGACGGACATGGAGCATTCAAAACAGTCTCAAGCTGAGCTCTCCTAGTAATCGGGAAGGTGGCAATTTTGACCTTAATCTCCTCATTTCCCCTTTTTCCAGCTTACAAAAAGAGGTAATGCCACCAGGTTTCTCAGGGAGTCATGCTGGTGGGCTCATAAATGCTGGCAAACTGCTCAGCTACTGCAAAGAGCAACTTTGGGGCAAGAAAATTGAGGTGATGATGTAGTTAAAAACATCCTTCATCCAGCTGTGCAGTACTTGGTTTTCCAGTCCCATTTATAGTTTCAAAGATATGAACAGTTCCTCACCAGTCCATGAGAAATAAGAGGAGGAAAAAAGACCATCTTCAGAGACTGAAGTTTTATGGCTTGATCCTGGGATGGTTGTTCGTTAACTCAGTTAAAGTACCTTGAAAGATTTTCTACCGTTAATGTGAGTTACATCTCAAATGAGACAGGGCAACATGGTGGGGTGAAAAGCTGCTGTAGCAAAAAGATGTCTGGAAAGGATGGTGAGATATCGACTACGTTTGGCTACACACACTTATTTGTGTTGCTGTAATTGAAGGCCTAGCTGTGATTGAGCGCCCCATTTTGGAAAGTTCTTGTTGGTTCTCCTCCTTCGTTGTACATTTGCTTTGAGATAACAGGTAATTGCATGGGAAATAGAAGTTGGGCAAGAGACCAGGACAGGCTTTTTCTGTCAAAGGCTACCCAGACAAGGTGAGGTGTTTCTATGGGTAAGTACATGCCAGACATCCCATCAGAACCGTGTTTAATCAGTTAACTGTGATGACCCCCCTAAAAATTGCCATTTGCCTGAGATAAGACATATCTCTCTGATAACCTCAGTATTTGCCTTATTCAAGATATTTCCCATAATGAGTACAATGAACTAGATACTGTTTGTTTAAGCAGAATTATTTATGTAGAGAAGGCCGGTGCTGTGACTCTCACACTCGCAGGCACTCTCGGCAGCCGACGGTCACAGTGATGTCCTGTCTCAAAGGAGACATTTCCCGCAGGGCTGCAGTGAGCTGCCCTGGTCCTCTGCCCATGGGCAGCCCTGCCAGCCCGGAGCAGCAAGCACAGCACCTCATGGCTTTTCTTACCCACGGCCTGGGAAGCTCACCCAGATGTCTGCTACAGCCCAGCTTGCTATGGAGAGACTGAGCAAAGCTGCCGAAACGTTTATATTCAATGTTTTCAGTCCATTTTTTCAGTTTTCAACCAAGGTCTTCCCTGGTTTTCAGGTGGCTTTGTGGCTGTGGCCAGGAGAAGGTGGTGGGCAGGGAAGGGCAGAGGATGAAGATGTGACTGGGTGCATTGCTTGGGGGACAAGAAGGTGTTCCCAGCCTGCGTCTTTCTTCCCTGGTAGAGCAAGAGGTTGAATGTAGGAGACATTTCTATGCAAGCCAAGAAATGGAGAAAATGCTATGGAAGGGAAATGGAAGAGGAAGTCTTCTACTGAAAGCAAGGCAAGCTTTCACTCTCAAGAAAATTTCTGCAAAAGAATCAGCAGAGATTTTAACTTTTTCACAGTAGTTTATAAATATATATATATATGCATGGATCTGTGCGTGAGTGTGTATGTCAAATCCCCCAGCCCAAGCATGGTATGCTGACCACTCAATTGAACCTGTGAAGAACATTATACAGACCTACAGACCCAGGAATGACAAGGATTTTACAAGGGGCATATACACACACAGGACCCTGAAGCCTAATAAGGAAACTCTTTACCATTTGTTTAAAGACTACATAATTTATGTTTTTCATCATCTCACAGAGGAGAGAAGGTTGTTTACTTTGATTTGTTGATGCAGCAGTTTTAAACATACTGTATGGTATGTGGAGTCTATCTGGAAAAAAACACACCTTATTGATCGTGGTGTAGCCAACCCAAAAGCCATGGCACGCAAAGGAGAAAACTGTGTGTGAAGGATAGCGAGTGTACCGTTCTCACACCAGAGCCCTTTACGCAATGTTTGTGATTGAAGACACCTTGCAGGGAGATTTACAGGAAGAGTAAAAAGAAAGGTTAAAAGTGCCAGATTTGAGGTGTACCTTGGGGGTAGAAGGAGGGAAAGGTACCCACGGAGTCACCACCGGCTGCACAGCTCCCCGAAGCCGTGGGCTGAGGTTCAAGCTCTCAGGGGCAGGTAGCTGTGAAACCAAAGGCACAACAGCGAGGTGACTCCACGGAAAATCTGCAGTGATAAATTGTTTGTTCTTAATATAAGCAGGTTCATAAACCAATCTGATCCCTGAAGCTTGAGAGAGACCAGATACCAGAAAGCATATTTTCAGCTGCAGAGCTGGCAGAAATCATACCTGGGATCCTGACCCAGGTATAGCGTTACATCGTGCTTCGAACAGGTTTGATTACTTGCGATGTCCTCTCTAGGTTACCCAGCCTTGTCACGTATGGTGAGGCTCTCAGACCTAAAACAAGCTTTGATTTTGTCATCACAGGCATGGGTGCAGACAGTCCGTCCGATGGTGCTTTGGGAGCACAGGGTGCTCTTTGCTGGGCTGCCAAGCAGAGCACCATCGTGGGGCTGAGCGTGGTCCCTCACCGCTACCTGCAGCATGGAGGTGGGCAACCGGACCCTGCAGCTGCCCCTTCTCCAGGGGAGCCCAGCCAAACGATCCCCTCTTGGTTGCAGAGTGGGTTCAGTGGCAATGCTAACCCCAGCCTGGCCGTGGGTACGAAGCCGGGGTGACCCCATGATGTCCCTCTGTGCGCGTCTCACCACCCCATCCACCGCGCGGTCCCTACAGCGAGGAGTTTAAAGCCCCTCCTTTCGCTCCGGTAGCCCCGCATCTTCTCTTGTTTTCATCTGCAGTACACAAGCGCGCTGATGATTGTGAGTGGGGACAGCAGACCTTCAATTCTTCAAACTTTTTACAAGAAAAGAGTGCACTTTGCCTAATATGGGCTGCTCCCTGGGCTCTTTGCTTACATCTACAATTTTAAACAGAAGGAGTGGGTTTTGCTGGTGGCTTTTATTCCCTCCTTGCTCTCATTTGTTTTACTGTAAGGAAAACCTGTCCATGTAGTCTTACTTCTTTGTGCAAAGGTTTTGCGTTCAGGCAACAGAGAAGAAGTGATAATTTAAGCTTGGTAGCACATTTTCATAGAGCTGATATGTAAATGGTAGATATACACTTAAAAAGCCGGATTCTGCCTCCAGTTCCTGAGCCAAACTGAAGTAGGTGGGCTAACCAAAAGAAAGATCTAATTCAAAGCACTAGCTTTCTTTATAGCAAGTGCTTTTTCCATCCTGAATGTGCCTAACATAAATTGTTACTCTTTTTTTTAATTTGGGTTTTTTTTGGGGGGGGAGGGTGGGAGGGTAATGCTTGTCATTTATGTTTACATCTTAGTGCAGCTGGGAATTTATTGGCAATATCTCTTATCAGAACTTCTTGCATTGTGCCAAACATTTCTTGAGGCGTTTTGCAGAGACAGAGAAAATAAAGTCGTCCTGCAGGGACTCTTCCCTGTCCTGTAGCTTAACTTTTTATTAGAGGTCATGAAATCAAGATATCAAGCGACAAAGTGGCTAATGGCTAGAGTGGACTGGGAATACCCTCTTCTTATCTCTTCCTGCCCTTTTCCAACTGAGATATTTTTGACAAAATGTAGTTTTAGCTGCACTGAAGCGTTTTGGCTTTCCTCAGGGAAAAAAAAAAAGGTTTTCTTTTATGGAATAGAGAAAGGCTTTTTATGTAAAAATTACTGTCTCTGCTAGCAAAAATGTTTCAGCAGAAATGTTTCAACTAAATTTACTAATAGCAGTGTGCCCTCTGTTCCTATTAGTAGGATATACTCCAGGCAGTACTTAACAGACAGCTATTAATACAAGGTAGTTTCAGCCTCTGAATTCTTACGTTCAGATGATTCAGTCTGAATTTTCTTTGTTCATGGAATGATCCTTATTTTCCTGTTTGGGAGATGCACTTCCTTTACCTTCAGTGTCCATGTTGCACCGGAGACCGAATCAGTTGCCGAGTGCGAGCAGCATAACCATGGAAATGCTTTTCAGCATCTCCCCGCTGTTGCCTGGGTTCGTACTGCGGTGATACCCAGGCTGTCACTACGAACACACGTTTGACCTGCTGTTATAGCAAACAGCAACGGCTAAAGGAGCATCGGGCAGCGTGAGGGAGGGAGGCCATCGCTGCGTTGACTCTTTTGGAGACTCAGAGGGCCTGAAGGTGACGCCTGCATGGCTCAGCGCAGTGGCCCAGGTGCCAGCGTGGTACGGGGTGGTGTGACACCGCGCAGGGATACACCAGCCGAGGCCAGTGACCGGTCTCTGGGCTCATTAGCTCCAGCCACGATGAGTTTCAGGCAAACCCACCCTTCCCCCTTCTCCCTCCCAGTGACTTGCTCCTGCACTGCAGGAGGGTACTGGGGTTTGGTGAGGACAGCAGCAGACATCAGGTTTGGCTGTGGGGAAAATCATAGCATCACAGAATGGTTTGGGTTGGAAGGGACCTCCCCTGCCATGGGCAGGGACATCATCCCACCAGACCAGGTTGCCCAAAGCCCCATCCAACCTGGCCTTGAACTCTTCCAGGGATGGGGCCTCCACAACTCTGGGCAACCTGTTCCAGTGCCTCACCACCCTCACAGGAAAGAATTTCTTCCTAATGTCTAATCTGAATTTCCCCTCTTCTAGTTTAAACCCATTTCCCCTTTGTCCTGTCACTACCCTCCCTGATAAACAGCCCCTCGGCAGCTTTCCTGTAGCCCCTTTAGGTACTGGAAGGCCACAATTAGGTCTCCCTGGAGTCTTCTCTTCTCTGGACTGAACAACCCCAGCTCCCTCAGCCTGTCCTCGTAGGAGAGGTGCTCCAGCCCTCTGATCAGTTTTGTGGCATCCTCTGGACTTGCTCCAGCAGCTCCATGTCTTTCCTGTACTGAGGATTCCCGAGCTGAACAGAGCACTGCAGGTGGGGTCTCACCAGAGCAGAGCAGAGGGGCAGAATCACCTCCCTCAACCTGCTGGCCACCCTGTTTCTGATGCAGCCCAGGACACGGGTGGCTTTCTGGGCTGCCAGCACACACTGCCAGCTCATGTTGAGCTTTTCATGAACCAGCAGCCCCATTTCCTTCTCCTCAGGGCTGCTCTCGATCCATTCTCCACCCAGCCTGTAGTTTTGATAATGTTTTTTCCTCCTTCCCTGCGTTATTTCCCAGCTGGATCAGTTTCCTGGGCTGGCTCACAGAGGTGCCGCACAGGCATGGCAGGAGGTTTTCCCTGGTATTGGCAAGAGACAAGGTATGGAGAGATGCAGGGACGCCAAGAGCTAGCCACGCTCTTGAACAAGACCCCTCACCCCCGCATCCCAGTTGCCAACAGGCTCTTGATTAAGCCATTATGTTTGTGACTAATTTCTTAAATATCTGCTTTCCTTCTTATGCTCTCTCAAGAGCCTCCCGCTCCGCGGTTGACTCACACACGAGCAGGTGCTGCTGGCAGAGACAGCACGTGCCGGTTTCTGCCCCTGTACCAAGCCCCAGCGCTGCTCCCCGGCATCCCCCATCCCCAGCATCAGGGATTCTGCCCAGACCTGTCCTGCTGCTGGTGGGGTCAGAGAAATAACGATATGAAGTAGCTCACAACGTCCAAAGACTTATCTAGATGAAAAAAAGAGGCAATTTTACTGTTTGCTTTACCTCTCGATGAGGAAGAAAGGGTTTTGCAGTGTGCAAGGGTTGTCTGGCATCAGAAAACAAAGCATTTTCCACCCAGAAACTGTCTCCTCATTTCTTTGATAGATCTGTATTTCTAAAGAAATCACCTTTTTCAGTGCTGAGAACTGCACGAGCAGGTTCTGGTATCGCGGCTGGGCGATCGGGGTGAACAAGTTGGTCAGCTGCGTGGCAAGGATGAGAACTGCGTTAAAGCGCAGCTGTTACACCACTGACAAATGAACCTGCCCTCCTAACCAGTCAGTCTTTCTTAAGGGAATGGTAGGAGGAGCCAAACTCACATGATGGTGTCGTGAAAGAATCACCGGAGCAAAAATCGCAGGTCTTGTGTTGCGTGAGAGTAAAGTGTGGCAGCCTCAGCCCTGTGTGCACAGCTCACACCATGCACCAAGACAAGGCACGGACACCAGAGATGGACCTCGCTTTGCATTTAGGGAGAGGTCAAGGAGGAAGTCGAGGGAAGGTGTTACATTTCCTTGAGTTAGGCATGGCCAAGGGGATTTTCCTGGTTGTATCCTCTGTCTTCCGGTAAAGCCCTGCCATGATTAAGGCATAATTTGGGGTTCTGTGGGCCAAGGGAGAGGAGATAAGGCAACCATGTGTCACACACCCTTTTTGTGGTGGTGTTCCCTTGGTGGCCCACATCCTGGTGCAGCAGCTCCATCTGTCCGGAGAAAACAGGGACAGGCTGTGCAAGCAGATTCCCAATTGCTCTGCATGGATGTTGGCTTTGGCCCGCTGGGACCGAAGTGGCACAACCCAACTATTTTGGGAGCTATTGCTGCTCCTGAGGTCCTGTGAGCAGTCTGACAGCCTTGCTCTGCCTTCTCTGCTGCTGGAGTCTCTGCGTGGCATCAGCGAGGGCCATGCAAACCACCCGTCCCTGCAGCAGCGGCAAACATCACCTCTGTAGCGGGAGGAGAAAGGGCAGCAATTGCCTGTTTGCAAGGACCTCACACCACGTTATTAACATTTGGTGGCAAGAAAAACATCACCGGGAAAGACTTTCCTCCCCAGTGCAGGGGCACAGCTGCGCTCTGCATCGGGGCTGTGCTGAGCCAGCCGGTGGATCTATACAGTTTCCAGACCCCTTCCTTGCTTGTCCTTAGTCTGGGAGAGCAGATGCAGCACCACTGAGCTCATTCCTGCTTTTCCTTCCATATTAGGCAGACCCCTAAGTGTCGTGCCCTTCGCAGAGCTAACATGATCTCCAGATAGCAGCAGATGGCACTCGACGGCTTGTGTTGTGTCCGCAGCTCCTCGCGCACATTTTACCCTTCTCCGGGCTTCGATTCCCTCCCCCAGCATCGTGCCCCATCACATCATCTCTCAGGGGTGCAACCACTGGACCATGCTCTTTATCCTGCTTAAAGATATACAGCTGTGCTTGTGGATGTAGGCCCCTAATGAGCGGGTACCGCTTGGGTCAAGGCTACTGATGCTGTGGAGAAACGTTCCCCAGAGAGGTGGCTGAGATGTCTCTTCGCCTTGGCCAGCGGCCTCCCTGCGACCTGTACCAAACAATGAGAAAGACAGCAGAATAACTGGAAAATGACATGTATCCTTTGTCCGCCTTGGCCTCCTCTGATGTCTCCTCCTCCCGTCCCGCACCGCCGGGCCGCAGGGCAGTGAGATCATCCATGCCCTCCCTTGCAGCGGGTCAGCCCTTGCTGGCCCACCTGGTGCTCATGTTGCTAAATATAACGAGGATGAGTGGCACCGGCAAACACATCTAATTGTCACATGGCAGATATTTACAGTAGATGTCTCGTGCTGATTTACCACAGTAGTCATCTGAAAGATGGAGCGTGCACAGGATAAAAGCCTTGGAGATGCCTTACGGACACTTATCTGTAACAAGTGAAACTTGCACAGCAATTCGTCCTGGGAACAGTTGGATTTTGAGCCATTGCAAACGTCTGAAATATCTACGCAACATATTTATCTTAGCTTGTGGCCTCAGCACTGAGCCTGTTCTGCAGTCTGTAACCACAAAGCAAGGGGGGGTTGCTCCTGTCTGGCAGAAGAAATGGCCTGGCGATCGGTTTTGTGTGATTAATGTAACTGGATGTTAAGCGTGTGCACGGGATGGAGCAAGGCATTGCTCGTGCAACTGCCTCAACCTGGCAATCAGCCTGGGTCAGGAGTCATGGATTTATTTTCTGGTGGGCAGATAGATAAAGCCCGCTTTAATGCACGGAGAAGTGACTTACCCCCAGGTATGCAAAAACAAGGGCTTGATTTCACGTGGCTGATTCCCACAAACGAATCCATCATTTTGGCAGTTGGTATAAACCAGAAGATGGGAAACAATGGCCTTACTTGATAACAAAGAGCAGATTACATGGGTCACCTTCTTGGGCTGAAATATACCCTCTGCCTGGGTGGATTATCTTTATTCCCCAGCTGCTCAGGAGAGATCCTCAAGAATGGATCATGGCAAAGACCAGCTGGCGCAGCTCCCTGTGCCGCCTTTGCAGACACCACCAGCCCCACACCATCCTCTGACTTTGCTGTCTCATCTCTGAGGAGATTTGGCCTCCACACCCACTTCTTCAGAGCCTGGGCAGAAGGTTTCACAGCTACCTGCCGAAACTCCCTCTCTTCCTCCGCTCTCGGGAACGGTGGTGGCACCCTGAGGTCTTCCAGCCTCGTGGGAAGGTCATTCCACACCTTGTCCTTAATGCCAGCAAGGCTAACTTCAACGTGGGTGCCGTGCAAAGGGGAATAAGCTGATACTTGGGACAGTGTTCAGGTTTTTGCTTTCCCCTCCCATCACAGAGCAGCTTTTGCAGCCGAGGGGAGAAGGTGTGCACTTAGCTCATAAAAATAAACAGTGTTCTCTGCTGCATTCCTGGACGTAATGTTTGCAGATCTGATATTCACTTGTGCCGCTCCGGCAAGCATTAGTTGGCTCAAATACTAAATATTTACATAGGATGTGTCACGTGCAGGCTGCGAGGAGGGAAAGCATCATTGCTCCCACTTACAGGGCAGTTAAGTGACTTGTCCATGGCTGCTCTGGAAAGACCCTAGCAGGACCTAAAAGTCAGCAGAGCCCCGGGGCACAGGGCCGCTCTTTCCCCGGGGCTTTGGGAGCCAGCCTTTTTGGGAAAGGTGTCCCTTGCCAGTGAGAAAGGAGCAATAGGGAATTCAGCGCGGGCAACTGGATAAAGCTTTGGCTGCCCCGTGGAAAATCCGGCCCTTGCATACGCTGTGATGGCATCACCGAGACCTGGCAGCTGGACCTGGTGCACCGCTTAATTTCACGCAGGAGACGATGCCAGAGGCTTTAAAGAAGCAGCTGCCACCTAATTCCAGAAATCACCCGATCTTCTGAGAAAACTCATCTCTCCCAGCCTGCACAGCAAACAAATTGTTGCCTTTTCTGTTGACAACGAGCCATAAATTATCCTGTTATATAAAAGGGAACAGCAGCCCGAGGAGCTGTGCCCCGGCCAGCTAGCAGGCATTTTGCTTTAGCAGAGAGGGGCAAACTCCTTGCGTTTAAGTGAGATGCCCCCAGTTTACCCAGTTTGCTGCCCAGCAGCCTGCTGGCTTTCTATAGGTTTCTACAGTAAAGGTCGCGTAGATGGCTTGGGAATAGCGCGCTCCCCTTGCTGCACGTCAGGCGGATGGAGCTGAAAGTCTCCCAGGACTGGTTGTCTCCTGCATGTTTATTTTATTCAGTGGTATCATGTCAGTGTGTCTGCCTAAATATAGCTGCTGTGAAGAGCATTTCTAAGTTTCCTGTTACAGTTTCACTCGCCGTTACCTTACAGTAAATGGAGGAAAATCAATGTAATCTCCATTACGAGCCGCATCTAAATATGCCTTGCTGGACATTCTGCCTGGATTGATTCTCCTCTCACGGAAACCGCCTGTCCTCTCTGCCTCTCTCCCTCCCTCTGCCTCCTGTTTTGTTGGAATAAACCACAATTTTATCATTTTAAACCCCCTCACTCTCCTCTGTCTGATGTGCCCTGCAGATAAAACTCTGGCAGGAACTGACAGTGCAGAAACCATGGAGTCCCTGGACAGAGTTGCAACTGCAAAGCCCAGATTAATTGACTCTGTGGCGTTTGGACACGATCATTTCAGCAGCTTCTGCAGAGTAAATTGAGCAGAAGGGTCAAATTCAAGGTAATCTCTGAATAACAAACGTTAGCCCAAAGCTTGCTGCTTTTGTTTTTACAGACTTGATGATCCTACAAGTAGCAAGAAAATGATTGATTTAAAACTTTATTCCCTTTGCCGTGGTGTTTAAATACAGCTCTTTTACCCATCCCCACTGCCTTCCAGCAAGGTCTATCTGCAGATCCACAGAAAAAAGTGCTATTACCAAATCCCTGTAGCGTCGGTGTCAACCGGTCACCAGTAAACAATCACAGCTATAAAATGATCCAACAGATGTTATGCTAGAGATGAGTAGTCTGAAATAGAAAGTCTAAAAATACAACTGCAGGGCCAAATCACACCCTCGTTTTTATGCCGCGCTCGGCCATTTTTGGCCCACACTTGGCTCCTCGGTTCCAAATGTAGGTAGTCTCACGGCCACCAGCACACACTGGGACAGGACAGGATGGGGGGATGTTGTCATGTGGGGCCCTGCCTGCAGTGACCACCCCAGGAACAGTCATTATCCTAAACAGGTTCATTCGAGATTTAGTAGTAGTAGTAGTATTCGCACCTCAAGTATCTCTGCAGTCCAACACCAGGGGCTTTGCCAGTTCCAATAGGCTTTCAGAAATGGTGCATATTGATATATATTTTTAAAGACTTGGACCTGAGGTAGGGTTTAATACCCAGAGGGGTTATGTTGGTATGTGCAAAATCAAAGCATCAAAGCCTCAGCTGCTGTTGGAAAGTGGAGTGGGTTACGGCAGAGACAGATCGAGTCACAAAAGGGGATGACACCACTGTGCTGCCCGTGGCAAGATGGGGCTGGACCTGGGGGTCCTGCACTCCCATCGTGGGTCCCCAGGCCCTGAGTCCAGCAGAGATGTTTCATCGGGAGATTTTGTTTTTATCTTGCTTCCACATCCTGAGACTCTGAGCCAAAAGGAGAGCGCAGAGCCCTCCGGGGTCAGGCAGCTGCTTTACATAACAGTATCTATCAAAGCCTGGAGACAAACGCAGGGTTATTTTGTGCTTTTCTTGAAAGGAGGGACCTAGAAGATGTATCAGCAACATCCTCACTGCAGAGAAGGGTGCTGCGGACAGGAGGACCCCAAAGAGGGACCCTACCGACCTGTCACCATCGGGTCCCTGGGGCTCGTTCCTACAAGCAAGGAGCAGATGACACCAGTCATTTTGGCCTGCGGTTGTACTATCTCGGGCTGTGATCCTATCAGACCTCATGAGCCAAACAAGACGAGGCCACAGCAGCAGCTGGCTGGGAGATTTCCAGGAAAAAGAAGCAAGCAAGCAGCCTTTACGAATCTGACCCTCTGCTCTGTTCGGGGCCCGTGCAAGGAGATTTGCACATTGGGCAGGATGGGGCATTAAACCCTCAAATCTGGGGTCAGTTTGAAGACCCCAGTCCCAACCCAGCTCTGTGACATGGCCTGGGCAGGAGGAAGCTTTTCCCAGCTCTTCCAGGTCACCAATAGAGTTTTCCTTGGCTGTTTAAAAGTTGAGTCTTCTTGGACTACCATCGAACAGAGGTGGATGGACCTGACACAGTCCTTGGGCAGGAAAGGGACTTACACAGCCAGAAAGAAGGGACAGGATCAGGGGAGCAGCAGAAACGCTCCTGGGAGAGAGTAATATATTGTGTTTTCATATCTGAAAGCAAGTGAACAACCACTTCGAAAAGAAACAGCAACAATCAGAGAAGCTCTGGCAGCTTCCATCAGTGCCACCTTCTGGGGCAGGAGGGACAACCCAGAGGACACAGGCAGCTGGCACAGGGAAAAATCCCGGTGCCCAGGATGGGTCTGGCTGCCCCTCCAGCCCACTTGGCAGGACCGGTGTGTGATGGGCCTGACTCTCCAGGATTACTGGTCCACACCAGTGTGGCACATCCATCGGCCCTGGAGCAGACATCTCTGCTGGAGGACGTACGGGAAGGCAGTGCCTGGTCCCTTGGGCTGCAAACCATCCCCTGTCTCTATGGGCAGGAGAAATGCAAGCCGTAACACACAAGAGAATGGAATGAAGCTGCATCACCCAAGTTCAGATTGGACATTAGGAAAAACTTCTTCATGAGAGGGTGGTCAGTCACTGCAACAGGCTCCCCAGGGAAGTGGTTATGGCACCAAGCCTGTCAGAGTTCAAGGAGCACCTCGATGATGCTTTTAGTCATATGGTTTAGTGTTGGGTTGTCCTGCAAGGAGCAGGGAGTTGGACTTGATGATCCTACGGGTCCCTTCCAACTCAAGATATTCTATGATTCTATGTATTTTGATGGCTCTGGGGACATTTGCCCATAGGAGATTGCCAGTGTTGTTCCTCCCAGTCTGTAGCAGTGCAAAGACAACCCCCATGTCCCCAAGCTTGGGATGAGATGGGAACCAGAGACTCAGCAGCTGTCTGTGGGCATTGCTCCAGGGAATGCCGATTTCTTGTTTCACAGATTTAACAGACAATTTGATGTGATCACAGCCCTCCACCCCCACCCCTTCTCCACTGCCTTTGCCTGGTGGTGAACATGCTGTGTCAGCTCAGTTTCAGAGACTGAACCACGGGACATTGCCTCCGCGTGGCAATAGAGAAGCTACCAAAGACATAGACATGGAGGTGGCTTTGTAGTGGAAACCAAATGAGATGTCTTCTAAAACACATTGCCTGGAAGGGTCCTGGCTGAGCCCCAGCACAGGCGGTGGCCCTTCGGTCCTGCCTGGCACAGACGCTACATGAGTTCTCCCCTGCCCAGGGAGGGTGTGCTTCCACTGCGTGCATCCTCCATCCAACACTTTCTCAAGCTATGGCACACAGCGCTAGCTAGGATGCTCATATTCCTCTGGGAAAGAAAATAATAAAACCAGAGCAAGTTTCAAGGGATGCCCAGCCTTTGTTTCTTTTCTTCTGCCATGGCTCACACATCTCTAATTTTTCACACCTTAATTCTTGCTCCCTGTGTTGTTGTCTTTGTCAATTTTACAGAGGCTTGAAGCTGAACTCATTTACTCTAGAAAGAATGCTTCTTGCTTCAGCTTCCCGACATGGGTTAAAATCAATAACATTAAAGTTTATTTTAAACACTTTAGTTTATCAAAGCAATTTTCTCAGCATTCCAGCCTGCTGTCAGTTTTTTCACTGTTATTTGCAATGCATTAGGTGCAGTAAAAGAGTGTTTCACAATCCCATCTGCTTTCAAAGACCTTTCTAACCAACTCTGCAATGAGGATATAATTCATTTGGCGACCTTGGTCAAAAACAAACACAGGCCCCAAGGTGCAGCATGTGCAAAGGAGTTGGTACACTCACAGGTTTTGTTATAAAAAGGGTTTTATGTGTCGCCGAAGCTGGCTGGCCTTGTGTACACCCAGCAGCATCGCTGCTGCTGGCTGGGAGAGTAGCTATTGCTTTGGCTCGTTTGAAAACCATGAAATACATTTATGCTTTTAAATAAACCCCACAGCCTGGCAAGTTTCTGTGCCTGTGAGCTGATGTTTGCAAACGTCGTTATCAGCTGAATAAGTCCCTGTGCAAAGTTGCTCAGCTGCAGAACTTGAAAGGGATGATCAGACATTTTTCCGAGTGAGAAGAGCGTGGAGAAGGCAAGGTGGGCGAATACATTTGCCACAGATGAAACACCTCTGCAGGTAAGTCCCCTAATGAGAAGGGGTTGGGTTTTATGTGCATGGTCTCCTCCTGTGTTGCAGACCTGCCCGAGTGGCGCAAAACAGGGTTCAGGCAGCGGATTCAGAGCTGCTGCGGACTCAGCCACTCGCATGGAGTATCGAGCCATACATGGACCACGCTTTGAAATTTCCCCCCCACTTCTGAAAACCAGGTCACCTCTTGGGTGCTGGCTGTGGCATTAAAAGTCTAATTTTAGGCTCTTGGCTGCAGCAAGCATCCCTGTACATGCTCAGCTCCTCTGCCAGGCTGCTGTAGGCTGGAGTGGAAATTTGCATCAGGGAGGCTTTACCGTCTGCACTTTGAGGTGGGACTAAGAAAACAAGATGCAGAAAGATCATCCGGATAGAGCTACTTCTGCGAAGGCAACAAATGCAATAAGGACAGGATTAGTTATTTTGGTTTTCAGTTTTAGGGTCAAACCTGTGACTTTCGCCCATCTTTCCACCCTCCTTACATCAGCTCCTGGCAGCTGGACTCTGCCACTGCACTGACCGTGGAGTGGTCCACGCTCGGCACCTGCACCAGCAGTTACATGTAGGAACAAAACCGAACCAGAGGGTAGGTGTGAGCAGCATGAGATGCTGCTGGGTCTGTTGTCCCATCTCACCTCTGCCACACATTGGAAGGGAGATATGGACTGCAGAAAGCGTGTCATCTTGTAGGAAGGAGGTGGGAGCAAGAACGGATGGTGGAGGCTTAGAGGAAGGAGGGGACGGCTGCTTGCCACCCTATACTCATGGTTTCACATACATAACTGATACACTGAGATGACCCCTGGGTTATCTGAGGATGCAGATTAGCTAAGTACTTGTTTGCAAAGGACAGTTCTTTTACAGTGGTGTGAGTTATCTGAGATGCAGGCTGTATGCATGAAAACACAATACTCTGAGTTCCTCAATTCAAAGCATTGTGATGTGACAGCAAGATACATATTATAGGGTCCTAAATCATGTGTACAGCCCTGATTATGCATTTGCATAGTCCTGTCTCAACATGCACCAGGATCAGGGTCAGACCTGGAAAAGATTCTTCGGGGATGGACTATTCAAGTGCTCCAAATTCCTACTCAGCCTCTAGGAGAGAATATTGCTTAAGTGCTACCTTCACTCTCCTTGCAGCTTGGAGGAAGCCCATGCTTCTTGCAGAGAAGGTCCTGCAGATGTTTGGGACACGGCAGCTACATCCAGCCACTGCCACACTCCTTACACAGGACTGCAGACACAGGGCAGCTGGCAGAGGGTCAGATCCTGGCCCTTCCAAAACCAGTGGACTGAGTTGCGCAGGCCAGGGTTCCACCAGGCACATTTCTGCTCTTCTCCATACCTTTTTTTGCTGTTTGTTAGAACCTAAAATGCAACTGAACAGGCCATCCAGGCACCACTTAGAGAAATGCAGACATTTTCCAGTGTTTGGAGGAAAAGGACGATTACCATGTCCCTTTGTCCTGGCTCTCTTGTGCCCATTTGCTAGGCACAATCTCAATCGCTAACCACAGCGCTAATTTCCCTCCTGCTGTTTATTCCACGTTTTACAGGGAACATCAGGACCACTCCTGCATTTGCCTTCACTGAGAGGCTTTTGGCTTCCCTGCGATTCTGGAGGACGAACATGCACCTGAGCTACCTGGCATGACTGGGCAGGCCTTCTTTTAATGTTGTCTTCATATCTAAATGGCAATGTTAAAATTTTGCTGTCAGTTCTGGACCGATATGTCATACCGAGGGGTGAGATCCACAGGATGTTTGAGGCAACCACTTGATAGAAGATCCAGAGAAAGCAGGTAAGGAAGGCGCTATAGGTCTATGGAGAGAAGTTAAATGACTGTCCTGACCCCCACTGTGTGTATGCACGATAGACACCCATGCACAGAGATTGCTTTCAGCAGCTGAGTTTTCCAGGGCACATTTCTAATGGAGAGAAAAGCAGTCAAATCTGAAGACCATGACCTAAGGGCAAAAACTCCCCATCTTCCTAAGCCTCTCTGAAAAGCCCTAAATGTAGGAGGCTCAATACTGCTAACGAGATGTTCTTTTTTAAATGAGCCTTGCTTGAAGAAGACCCACTTGGTGTGCTGAAGATGCCTTTAGATAGGGGAGTTAATTAGTTTGCAACCCACAGCTGCGAATATCAAACGTTGGGAATAGCTGCTTGCTTTATCCAACTCTGCAACTCTACCGAGGAAATAATGGCCAGGCATTGAAACGGAGAATTACTGGGGTAGCCTCAAGCCAGGGCTGCTGATAAGGAGCAGTAGGGTGGTAAGGCAGGCAGACAACCTCTTGAGGAGCCGCAGGGCAGGGTCTCAACAGAAGCAGCCACCGACAGATGCTGGAGACACTTTCCTGACCAGAAAAAGGTCTTGGGGGGAGCTCAGAGACAGGTAGGGCTCTGGAGGGAGGGAAGAGCAATTTCTCCACACATTTCCATCCCTGTACCCTTTTCCTGGTCTGGTCTGTGGTCAGAAGTCCTGGAAACTCTGTGAGTGCTCCTTTTCCTCAACAGCAATTCTGGAGTTCGGTGTTGACAGTTCCTTGTAAACCGGACACGTCGCTTCAGGAGCTGTGCCAAAACAAACAAGGCAAAGAAGTCATGCTATCTTCCTGTGTAGGGCAAGTCAACATAGATTGACAACAATGGATCTGTATTTGTTTGCATCCAATCTGGTTTGATCCTGAGGTTGCAAATAAAGCCATCAGGACTGCAAACAGCTGAAAATTTCTCTCTGCTTTTGGAGATCTCTTGAAGTGGGGATGCCTCATATTTCCAAGGAAATTGATGAAACCTGAAAGGATTAAGCCACAGTCCTTTATCATCATGGTGTGGGACACCTGGACTTCTTGTGGGGGTGGAAGAAAAAGGATATCATGCAAGATAATCAGAAATGCAACCAATGACCATGGTTGCTAAGGTCATATACATCCTGCAGTTGAAGGTAGGTATGTGAAAAAGCCTGCATCAGGCTCAGGCTCCCCAGGCTGATGCCACTGAACCTGCAGGCATCTCTGCTGAGTTCAGTGAAGCCACCAGCCCTACAGTTGCCCCAGCCTGGGCACCCCTATCCTGCAGGAGCCACACTTGCACATGAGGATGAAGGAAAGGCTTTCTTGGTGGATATTTATAGAGCTACAAGCTTTTCTGGGGCTCTCCATTGTGAGGGGTGTTTCGTTTGTGCTGTGGCACAAGTCCATCTCCTCTTGGTCACTGCAGCATAAGAATGACAGAGAGCTGCTTGCCACCAAGCGCTTTCCTCCCAGCTCATCCTGAGCAGACCCAATCCTTTGGGATCCCATATCTTCTTTTGGGTCGATGTTCATCAGTGCTGAAAAGAAGTTATACAATTAATTCAGTATAAAACCATCCCCTTAGATGGGTACCAACATTCGCTGGGGAAAACACCTTCCTGAAACAGAGCCTTTTCCACACAGCTTGGTTTAACCCTGCTCGCTCTGAGTGCGACAGCAAAGCTCCGGCTGACGGCTGCGAGCGAAATGAAGAGCTTTTGGTTTATGTGCCTATAATTAGACTGAGCAGAAGGCAAAATATTCTGTTATGACAACTTCAGAGTGGAAAGAAATAGGTCTGAGCAGATGTTGATTTGCAGGATAAACAAATTAATTCAATTCAATTTACTCCCCTCTACTGTTTTAGTCCTTTGTTCCTTGATTTAAAGTGTCAAATACAGCGCTCATGCTGTATGCATGACAAAAAACACATGCCAGGACAGACAGAAACCTGCAAATAGAAAATATATCCAGTATCCTTGTGGGCCTGCTGTATTTCCCTATCGTCCTTTAACCTCCAGGACCTTGGCTTTCACCCAGGGCTGGCGTTCTACAGAGGAAAACATCATTTTTAAATCGTTAGCCGCTTGCAAATGGAATTATTGCCTTCGATGCCGAGACCTCTCAGGATTACAGTGCTGCGTTAGGTTGCACTAAATAAGCAGACCGAGCTTCCCAATCTCCAAATTTTCAGGTGAAAACAACATCCCTTAGGAAAGGCCGTTTGGTGGCATGGTGCTGGGTGGGAGTTGGACCTACCGGCACACACAGGGCTGGGCGCCAAGTCCCTCCTTGCACATCCATCTGTTATCACCCAGGACAGCACAGTCCTTGAGGCTGGGACTTTCCTTGAAGGACTGGAAAGCCCAAGCCCATAAAGCGTGTTAATGCAAATCGCTTGGAAATAAGTTTGGTTGGAAACAAAGAAGTAAATAAAGGCTCCCTCCTGAAGTTGCATGCTTTTTCTGAAAAGCTGAGCTTGGGTTTAAAGGACTTTACTTCCTTTAGAGGCCTTGGAGAGGTCTGTGGCTCCTCTGACTTCCAAGTGTAGACAGAGACATAATTCAGCCCTTTTAATAATTCAAAGGCATTTCAGTCTTAGTCCAAAGAAACAGATAATCAGCTTTCTGAGTACTAAAACTCAGGCTGGTTTCATAAGGGGCATTAGTGCAATAGCCTTTCCGTGCTTAATAGTGTGTTTTGTAGCCTAAAAGGGATATTGGTGTACACACACGCTAGAGGACTAGTATTATCAATTATTATCAATACGCTAGTATTGAGCCTCCTACATTTAGGGCTTTTCAGAGAGGCTTAGGAAGATGGGGAGTTTTTGCCCTTAAGTCACGGTCTTCAGATTTGACTGCTTTTCTCTCCATTAGAAATGTGCCCTGGAAAACTCAGCTGCTGAAAGCAATCTCTGTGCACGGGTGTCTATCGTGCATACACACAGAGGACTGTTCTGATATTTTTAAGGTTTAGTATTTACATTTCTTTAAATGCGAATGCCAAACTATTGTAAGCTAAGACAGTATTATGAGCTGGGATCCCGGATCTCTTCTGTGAATATGTGAATACACTGGTACACTAAACAGCAACAGCTAAATGCTTTAACTTGGTAAAGAGGAGGTGAGCGCATTCAAAAAGTCAGTGCTCAAACACAGATCCCATGGCAGTGTCGATTGCTGGATCAAAGAAATGGGTAGAGAGAAATGTGAGATCCCTTCCTTTGCACTGCAACACAGTTCCTGAAGCCCCAGTACTTCACTGATCATTTTTTACTTGTTGGACTTCTGTACACAAAGGTTGAAAATTACATACATTTTAGAAGAATTAATTTGATTTAGAGCATCCATGATCTACACACAAACGGCTGGTGGGTGCGCTGAGCATTGCATCAGTTTAATGACCTGGAATACCGCTGATCCGCTTTCTATGGGATGCTGCTGCATGGCACCTAACGTCTCCGGATGGCCCAAAGGGGCAGCACGGTGCTGTGGTTTAACCCAGCTGGCGGCTGTAACAACCACACAGCTGTTGGCCCCGTCCCCGTCCGTCCCCCTCCGTGGGATGGGGGAGAGAATCGAAAAAAAACTAAAACTCGTGGGTTGAGATAAAAATAGATATAATAGATTAAACTCGTGAGTTTAATAGGACAGAAATAACAATAATAATAGCAATAACAACAATAATACTAACAGAATATACAAAACATGATGGACAGCACAGTTGCTCACCACCCGCTGACCAATGCCCAGCTAGTTCGCGAGCTGCGGCACTCCCTGGCCAACTGCCCCCAGTTCTACAGGGAGCGTGGTGCCATACGGTATGGAATATCCCTTTGGCCAGTTGGGGTCAGCTGTCCTGGCCGTGTCCCCTCCCAGCTTCCCAGTCACCCCCCACCTCCTCGTTGGCAGGGCAGGATGAGAAGCTGAAAAGTCCTTGGCTGCTTGGCAACAACTACAACATCAGTGTGTTACCAACATTGTTCTCATCCTAAATCCAAAGCACAGCGCTATGCCAGCTGCTAGGAAGAAGATTAACTCTATCCCAGATGAAATTGGGACACACACCCCCTGTGCCCCAGAGCGACCCAGCTGCCCCAAGATCAGCTAATGGGAAGGAAAGAGTTCCTAACGTGCACAGATGGCTCCCTGTCTCACCCTTATAGCTCAGCCTGGTGTTATGTGGTGGAACGTGTGCTGCTTTGCTGCCAAAAAGAAAGGAGCTGTGAAACACCCCAAGCTGCATTGGATTGCTTTGCTGCGGGTGAGGGCTTCACTTTTGTATTGAACAACGTATTGGATGGGTATTTGCAGCTGGAGGATGTCTGTAGCAGCAAGGCATGTTGCAGGAGACACCAGACTACTGCCCCTATGGCCTCATGGACCCTTCCTGGGCATCGAGGGCTTCCTCATGCCATGGCAGTCTCTGCTGGAGGTGGGTCCTGAGCCCCCCAAATTGTGCAGAGTGGTCCTGCCTGGCTCCAGAGTCAGGCCCCAGACCTACCTGCTTCCAGAAGCTCAGCATAGAGTCTCTAATTTTCTTGAAAAAAACCCCAACCTCCAAAAATCCTTATTCCACTTAAAAGATCTAAATATATTAGCTGAGGGAAAAAAGTTCCTAATTTTCTTATCAGGAGTAAGTGCTCTGCGTTAATTCGGCACTGCTGTATGTGTGTGCTGGATGTGCTTTGTGAAGCCAGTGAGGAAAACCCAGCCCTGCAAGTGCAAAGCTGAACCACCACACTCAGCTCAGGTCAGGAAACCCTCTCAAACCTTTTCCAGAAACAGGGAACAACATGTTTTACAAGGGAACAACTTTCCTACATAACCATGAGTCACTTTGTTTAACGTTAAACCAGTTGCATTGCATGTTTCCTTCTCCTCTCTCTCCCCAGGGGCAGCCTGGGTGGGTGCCTGGGTGCAGGCAGCAGCAGAAGTGCTGGCAGAAACGTGTTGGTCTGCAAGCAGCAGAGCGGGGGGCCGGGTCTGTGGGGTGCTCGTGCCTCGGCTCCACGGGCTTGCCCTCTCCAATAGCATCTTTAAAGCCATCCGGGAGCAGGTACCCCACCTGAGAGGCCGGGGTGCTGCGGGGTGGGCAGTAGCTGGAGCCCCTGCACTTGGAGGCAGGCTGCATAAGCCCAGTTTCTCTGGAAAAGCAGCTAAAAATAGCCAGGAGCGATGTGCCAAGGGCTGCGCGCTCCCGGTGCCAGGTTTGGTTTACACTGCAGCAGCGCTGGGACCAGGGCCCAGGCCACGCACAGCACCCAGGGGAGAGGGGCTGGGCATCGGGGCAGGGACGTGGGGCCGGACAGCTGTGAGCCAGCCACCACAGCCGGGCTGGGACCAAACTCGCTGCTCTGCGCTCTGCCCCTCTTCCCTCCGCGCCGCGGCCCTCACTGCGTGCCAGCCGGGCTCCCCTGGGAGCCCCGTCCCCCCGCCCCGCAATGAGAGCTGCTGGGGGCGATCGTTAGGTCTGAGGAGGTAACGAGGAGGATCCAGGCGGTCTCAGTTTCTTTATCCCTTATAAGAGGGTTTGCGCTATAAGACGATACCTTACGCCAGAGCAGCCCGGTCAAGTGGAAATCAACACTGGCTAAGTAAACGCTGATCATCCTGCTTAGAGACTTGAATTAAAAAGCTTTGCCAATCAGCCTTGATTGGTAGAAAAAGGACAGGGCATTAGGATCAGTCATGCAGCTTTAGAAGGCAAGACCTTCAATCTTTTTGCTTCTTTTCATGTGTGCTGACACCTCCACTATTAATTGAACTGGGAGCAGACCGGTATCATTACCCGCAGAATATTTACCCATCGCTTTTGCCAGAAAGAAAAAAACCCAAATCTACGTACGGGAGCTAAATCCTAGAGTGAGCTGCAATCAATAAACCCATCAGCCTTCGCCCAGTGCCTTGGCTCTGTGAGAGCCCCTGGAATCAGATCTTATTGTTTTGATGTATTGATATTATTTTGCCTGTCCTCATCTGAGAGACTGGGATCAGATTGCATGTAAGAGCAATAAAAGAAAGAAAAAAAAAAATAGAAGGCCAAAAAAACCCAAACAGAAGCATTAGAGGTAAAAGCAAGCCGTTTGAAAAGATGAAGCTGGCAGCATGACTGCAGCAGACGTGAACATGAGGTACGGAGCTGGTACCTGGCTTGGCTGTCTCCCCTGCGTTGCTCCGGCTGTGTGCAGCCCAGAAGCTGCTCAGGGTGATGCCGTGACTGCGAACCAGGGCTGCTGCGGGTGGGACAGCCCCCACCCTTACAGCATCGGCTGGCTGGGGATGCACAGGGTCGTGGCTGGTCTGGAGGGCCAACATGAGGCTGTGTGATTTCACACACAGCCGGCATCGGCCCAGCTCTGATCCCTTTTTGCACTGGGAGCCTGTTGCAAGCCCCCCCCGCCCCCAACCCTGGCTTGTTAAATGTATTTCATAACTATCAGACAAAAGTACCAGAGGCTGCTTACAAGAGCAAATGAGGTTTTCTGAAGCACTTCCATGACTAAGCACAAACCTTGATCACGACCTCGGCCGCTCTGCCCCTTCCTGAGGTGCACTGATGCTGTCCCCCTCTTCCCCAACCATGATAGGAAGAGACAGGACTGATCCTGACACCAGTCCCAAAGACCAGGGAGACATGTTGTGGGTGTCCCCCTCCCTCTCCTCTTGCCTCCGGAAGGTTCCACCTCCGGGTGCTGCGTATAGGCCCCACACGCTTGGGGCTCCCCTGCGCTGCCACAACCCTGCTAACCCACTGGAACGGGAGACAACGTGCTGCGAAGCCGCCCCGGGGCTCCACACATGATTGATAGCAGCACGGAGCAGTGGGGCTGGCCGAGTGGATTAGCGGCTGATGGATTGCTGTAACTCAAGACCTCGCATCCCTGCTGCACTGCCAGCTCCAGGGTCAGCAGCGCTCGGGCTGCGGTACGAACCTGGCCAGCCCAGCGAGTTTCAACTTAAAGTCTGCTGAAGTCAAGAAGCCATGGAGGGGCAAAACCGTGAGGGTGACAGAGCACTGGGACAGGCTGCCCAGAGAGGTTGTGGAGTCTCCTTCTCTGGAGACATTCAAAACCCGACGGGACGTGTTCCTGAGTGATGTGCTCTAGGTGGTCCTGCCTTGGCAGGGGGGGTTGGACTAGATGATCTTTCGAGGTCCCTTCCAACCTCTACGATTCTGTGATTCTGTGAAAACCCAAGTTCTGTCTCTGGGGAGACCCGTGGGGAGCGCTGAGGTCCTTACAAAGTCCCTCGCTTTCATACGGAATAGAAAAGAGCAGCTGGAGATAGTGTGGCATGGGCTTGCAACACCTCTGGGTTTGTTTTCCTGATTTTATTGCAAAAGGAGCACCCCGAAACTCCGGAGTGGGAGCAGGGGGAGCCTGAAGGACGAAATGCAGGAGGTTACGAAAGGAGTGGAGCAGGTTATCGGTGCAAGTGCATTCCTGCGAGGCCGGGGGGGGCAGGCAGCCGGGGCTCCTTTCACAAACCCCGGGGAGCTGTTTGCACAGTGCCCGCTGTTTGTACCAAGAACATTTCTTAAATTGTTTCTAGCACTCTCAAGTGCGTGATTGTGCCTTGTCAAGGTATTTTAGCGACTGCTGCACGAGCAAAAGCGTTACCCAAACACCCCACCCCACAAACACGCAGTGGGTCTGATGGAGGGACCCACGCGGGGCAGGAGCTGGAGCCATGCTTTATTCACCACCACCTCCATTGGCCAGGCTAATCAGAAATCCAATTAACGACTCTGGCCCCAAAATCCATCCCCATCCCCGGGCTCATAGGAGCAGCTGAGCAGCTGCAGCCCTGGAGGGCACCGGCCGGCCGGAGCACACCATTTCCCACAGCCCTGGCCCCTGCCCGTGGCTCCTGGGGAGGTTTTGGAGGTAGCAGCCGGGCTGTGCCACCCATGGGGCACAGTGAGCACCCGGCTCTGCCCATCAGCACCCGTGGAGGACTTCGGAAAGGTCTGGGAATGGGACACAAGTATGTCTGCAGTGATCACAGCAACGTTTTGCTCTTGTAAAACGGTAAAATCGTGTTTATCTTACTCTTGGATGCCCTACCCATTGCACCCGAACACTGAACCACAGGTGGGCACAAGAAGAGCTCAGGGACTTTTCTGTTACGGAGGTTTGGAGCAGGAAGGTAGCCATTAATGGGCAAGGTTGGCAGCCCTTCCTGCACCGTCCTTCCAGCCCATTTTCACGGTAACCAAGTACCTGAAAGGGGTTTCTCAGAGCACCACTGCTTTTGAATGTTTCATTAGAGGCTGAAGCCAGCACAGGATATTGAGTGCTTGAGCAGCAGAGCAATACAGTGCGTGGCTGGCAGGGTTTAATACCCACCTGATTGTATTTCCAATTACGAGAAATGCACTGAAGCCAGTCCTGAAGCAGGCCAGGGAGCTCTGAGCGCTGCGAATCTGGCCCATTTAGCTACGTTATGACTTCTCCTCCTCCCTCGTGATTCATCTGGAGAGCAATTAAAGCTGTGTTCCCAATTAAAGAGACCGGCTCTGAAGGATTAGACAAATTGAAGAGTAACTTCTGCAGTAGCGCGGGGTTTGTACAAGCATCCCTCTTTTGTTCATATCAAACAAAATCCTGTGTGAACCAGAGGGAAGGAAAACTCCTGCTGGAAACCTGCTCCAAAATCCACAGCATCCTTCCTCAAATTAAATTCGAATCCAGATTGGGACTGGGGCTTTGGGCGCTCCACCTCAGTGCTGGCTGAGACGTAGCGCAGCAGAGCAGGCAAAATCCTTTTTTTAGAGAGACCGAGCCCACATCGGAGCCAGATTGCAAACCGCTGGTACCTGCTGGCAGGGCCACCCGGCAGCACCCCTGGAACTGCCGGGACTGCGCTGCGCCGCGCCCCTGCCCCGGCAGCAGCCCGGCCCCCCCCTGCCGCCTGCACCCCAGCGCAGCCGCCATCTTGTGCGTGCAGGCCTTGTTCTGATCCCCCCGAAGCCGCTCCATGCTTCGGGCGGTGGCTCCCAAGAGCTTCAGACGAGCCCTATCAATCTGCGCCGGCCTCCCCCGCCGAAGCGCGCGGGGCAGCGGAGGCGCAGGGAGCGCAGCAGGAGCGGCGCGGCCGGACTTTTACGGCCACAAAGGCCACGCCGCAGCTGCTGACGGTTGTGGAGAGGCTTGCAGACAGCTCCAGGCGTGCCGCTTCAACGGGTCGCGCAACTGGGCGTGCCTCGCGTCTATGTATAGGGCCCCGTCGAGGGGATGAAGCGTGCTCAGCGATTGTCCTAATTTAGCAAAAAATCCTATTTGTCCGGCGGGCCGCCCCGCACGGTCGGCACGTGTATTTCAGGAGCAATTATATCGGTTGCCCTCGGCCTGGCCCCGGCCGTGGCCCTGCGGGGAGCCGGGGAACGCTGCTTTTATGGTTGGCGGCGAGGGATGGTAACGAGGGAGCGGGCGAAAAGGCGAGCGGCTGGCTGCTTCCAGCAGCGCGCGGAGCATCCCCCCCGGCCCGGGGGAGCGCAGGCGGCCGGGGGACCCTGCACCCCAGCCCTGTGCCTGCCCCCACCTCCTGCACGGTGTGTTCCAGCCCATTTATCTGACGCGTCAGCCTTTTAAAGTGGGCATTTTACCCATACCGCTGTTCAGCGCGTTCTACCAGGAGACCTGGGAGTAGCTCAGGGCTTGTAGATACTTTACAGATAGAATAATAAAAACAATAATAAATGAGGTCCGAGTGCTTGCAAGGTGCTGGTGACGTCTCTTCTGCCACCTAACAGCAAGCCTGGCAGCGACATTATATTCAAGATTTTATAATTTCAGGCTTCTGAGGAAGCCTGAGTCGTAATTTCAGGTTCATTAGATTATCTCTGTCTCCCGAAGCCACATAATAAGGATGAGAGACGCTCAGATTTGTTTTCTAAATGCGGACCACTCGACTGTACTCAATAAGACAGACACTGATCTCACAGGGACGGTTGCATGAGAGCAGATAAGACTTTTGCAAGCTGGGATCAGTATTCATTACCCTGTTTTATCCCGAACTGTCTGCTCACCGTGGACGTATGCGTGGTGGCACGTCCAAAGGATGTGACTAAAACACAGACGTGATTTCAAGCTTCCATTAGAAGCACTTTTTTCCTGCCTGGGCTTGGCCGCTGTATATCAGATTTGCTCTAATTATGATCTTTGAAATGAGCCCTGACGAGAGAAGTGGCATCTGAATTGCTCTGGTATTATTTTTATAAATATGAATCATCTACTGTTTTGAAAAAAGTTCAGGCCCTTTCTCTTGCATTTTCAAACCGTCCTAATTACTTATTAAAATCCTCACCAAAATTAGCAGGAAAAAGATGATGGTATGTTTATATTTAATATTGCAAAGCGAAACACCAGCGACAACATCACTTTATGTGCAGCTTTCCCTACATTGCATCACTGCTGTGTCTGTTTGAGAATCACAAAGGGTGGGGACGGCCAGGCAGAGCACAGGCCTGGGTGTAGCATCCCTGGGGGGGTGTAAAGGCTTCAGAGCCACCACAGTCCCCTGGGGTTTTGTAGGTGTCTGCCCAGCAGAACCCTGGGGAGGGACAGACTGGGAGGTGGGGACGATGTTGCTCAGCTTCTCGCCTGGCCTTCTGGATCATGGAGAAGAGCTGAGGGGACTGCCCAGCTCATGTAACTGCCCTCTGTCATGGTTATCCACAAGAGAAATAATCAACTGCATAAAAACTGGTTGTTCTGAAGCCTGTAGCTGGCAGGCAGGTTGCCCCGGAGCACAGCGGAGGGCTGGGGCAGTGGCTGTACCTGTGCCCTCATCAGGGCTGTGGGCTCCCTCCCTGCACGGCTCTCCGTGCTGTCACACCACACGTCCCCTCTTTCTTCCCACGCCATGACATCCCGCTGTCATCCCACGCCTGGAACCCCCTGCCACTGCTCTCGTGGTGGTAGCTCCTCTGCATTACCCTGCACGGCCCCAGGGCCGGGCTGGGCAGCAGGCAGACCTCAGGCAGGTCCAACCTGCAAGCCCTCCGCCCTGCTGAGTGACGGGGAACAGCCTTCTGCTGACCAGCAGCAGTTTGGGCCAGATTTTGGCAAGTCTGGCACTGCCCCTGGTGCTTCCCCAACACACGGTCTCAGGAAGGGACGGTACGTCTGAGGGACAACCACAGCACCTTGGAGTGGGCAAAACACGCCTGCGTGTCCAACTGTCCAGCTCAAGGACGTGCAGCCACGACACGTGCGATCTCTGCAGGCGGAGATTTCAGGACCTTCGTCCTCCCCCTCGCTGGGTACGGCTGTGCGCTCCCTCCAGTGCAGAGCGTGACGTGCAGGCCGTGTGGTGGCACGGCAGAGCAGTGCTGGCTGACCTGCCTCCTCCAGGGCTGGTCTGAGGAGTCCCAACCGAACCCAGGTGCCGAGATGTGAAGGCAATTCTAGACAGACTGATCAGTGAAACGTGTATTTAGCCCGATGAATCACACCCTGCACCCTGCACGCTGGGCACGATCACGGGTGGCCAAAGCCTTGGGCTCTCCCCAAGACGGGATGTGGGTGCACCTCGCGAAGCGCCGACTCCAGGGCCGGGATGCGGCAGGGAGGGAACGTCTGACCGGGGAAAGCTCTGGGCAGCGCACAGAGCCCCGCCAGAACCGGAGCTTTGTCCATGTGTAATTCCAGGGCGAAAGGTATAAATGCATAAACGCTGCTTTGAAAAATTTCAAACTCTGCCCCCCCGCCACTACACCGATTTATTTTCCAAATTACTGCATTACGCAGCAAAAAAGGCTTTTGCCATGTATATGCGCACGCTGACACTAAACAGATCAAGAGGCTGCTGCGTGATTTTGACGGAATCCAACGGACGCCTTGGTAACTACAGCCTGAATTAAAAGACATTATTTATTACACGTATTGCCGTGGTTTGCAGAGGCCTCAGCAGCCCCCGGGACACATTGTACTCGACACCGTACCGACACCGAGCAGCGGAGACCCCACCCTAAATCACCGTCCAATGTAAATACACCAGACAGACAGAATTTATTTACTTTTCACGATAACTCAGCCCTTGACTCACCACAGACCAGGCATGGCTCAATGTAAATGTGTCTGAACTTTCACAAAAGTTATTTATTTATAGACCTATTTAGACACGCGGTGATTTTAAATCAGCCACTGGGTACCGCCAGGCACCTGTACTGCGTTTGTTCCAGCTGCTGTATGAAAGTTTGCCTGTTCGCGGTACTCATCTTCTGAACAGGCTTCGTACCTCAGTAATCCCAGGGGCACACAGAACGTACTCATGTTAATTAACGTTAACTCAGTGAATAACGTAAACCAGTGCATAATTAAATTGCCAGACTTGGTTCTCTTTCATTCACGCTCTTAACAGCCTCACGTGACAAACGGTCCACATCTAAACCACGCTGATAGAACCAATAATATACATTCTAATTAGACCACTTTATTAAATCAAATTGTGTTGCTCAGTACGTCTGTGCAGGCTGCACAGGCTTCGATGTAAATTGCTCAAATGATAAAATCTCTCAATAAAGCACTTCCCATCGTTACATTACACAGAGCGTTATCTGAGGGTAAGTCCCATTCTTCCCATTTGGGTGATAAGGAAGCTGAGGCCACGGAACAGCTCAGAGAAATAACTTGTATGAGTAACCTCAGAGTTAAATTAAAGCGCTTGGCCTCTTGAGTCCCACTCTAGAGGACAAAGTTGATCTAATTAATCAAGTATTACCCATAAAACAAACAAAGAAGCATGTGTTCCCGTAGAAGCCCCCATCATTCATCCCTCCACCACCATCACTGCTGCTCAGCATTATGGTGGGAACAAACAGAAGCACATAATCTTACAGCTGGTCTATTGTCAAAATGACACATCAGCAGAAGGATTTACAGCCGTGTTTGCTTATGAAATAAAGGTTTGCACGTTCAGAAATGCAAACGTCTTCTCTGTACAGGAGCTACACACCACAGGGAAAGCTGCTCCCTGAAAGCTGTGCAGCTCAGGAACGTAGTTAGGGCATCTGCGACTATTAAGGTTTGCTGCCTCTCCCTCCCCCCAAAAAATCAGAAACTACGGAGAATACACAGCTGCCGGTCCGTACCGACCCCAGGGACCGGCTGGTACAGCAGCTGCACCGAGGTCCTGAGCAACTCTTCAAAATAGTGGTAGAGCAGTGCCATGAGGCAGGAGAACTGGATGCATTTACTTGGTGCAAAAATCAACATTGGCCTCCCAGAGGCAAATCCTGGCCCCAGAGAAGCCGGTAAGTGTTTTGCTAGTGATGGAAATTGGGTCAGGATTTTAATTAAGATTTTACTTCCAAATTATTTCAAGAAAGATTTTCTCCATGAAAAGTTGAGTTGATGAAGGCAGGCAGATTTCGGTTTTCTGTATCCACAGAACCAGCAGGAAAGCTTTTCTTAAAATCATGGTGTTTTATTTTTTTGGTAGCTTGGGTGCTATGTTGTTCTGGAACCACATGAAGCTGAAGATGACACCCATCGTCTTTGGGAGAGTCTCATCATAAGCAAACTTCATGGAGTCTTCTAAAGGTACTTCCACAACTTCAATCAGCTCTCCTTCCTCAGGCTGGCCACCTCCTTCACCAGTTCTCATCTGGTCTGTTACTTCGGCATAAAATAACGTCTGCCTGGAACCCGCCACGCCAACTCCAGACCTGCAAAAAGGCAGAAAGGAAACATTTAGATAAAAAGAAGTTAGCTAGGAACTAGGAATGGAAACCTGGGTCCCTGACTTGTGTCACTAAGGAACATCAAAATGCAGGTCCTTACCCTCTGTTAATGTCAATTAGAACCTACAAATGCATTTTGTTAATAATTGATCGCAACTCTCATGCAGAAATATCACCACTTGTGAGTACAGCTGCCCATGAGATGGATCTGTCTGCAAACATATTCTGCAACTTTGGAAAAACATTAGTTTGGGAGAAAATAAAAAAAAAAAACCACCACAATTTTTGCATGGGTGAACATTGTTCTACATATACTGAAGGCAACAGAAGTTCTTTCAACTGACCTAGTGGGAGCGGGACGGCACGGTGACTCACAGGGACTTGCAAACAGAATGAAGCTCCCCAGTGCATCTGTAAACTATCGTGCTACATTTTTGCTTGGTTTTACACTAATATTTGGATTTTTTACTCTTAAGAAGATTATGTCCATTCACAGCTGGAGTCCTCTATTCATGGACTGGGTAGGTACAGGAACAGAAAGGCAGCCTGGAAGTCTCTCTCTATCCTCCCTGAACTTTAGCCTTGACCCAAATGGACCACTGTAAGCAGGCAGTAATGCAGTCTCCCTGCTAAATTTGCTACAGTGGATTTAGTTGAGGATATTTTAGATTATGCAGTCTTTCTTCAGCTAGACCGCTTGCTGTGTATTATACTTCTTATTTGTTAATCCTCTATTTCCTTAGGACTATTTCATTTAGGTATTATTAAATAGGGGATAAGAACATAATCCACTCATTTAGTCCTTCCAAGAAAATATTCACATTGTAATCGCAACTTCTTCATTTCACATGATTACAAATGACTTTTCACATTGAATCTGCATCCGAAGTTCACTGAAACTATGAATCAGGCATTAGGGCAAGCTGAAAAATTAGCTTTTGTATTATTATACATCCACAGGATTCTAAGATTTCTAGCAGTGTTATGATCTTAGAGAGCATATCCATACTTACACGATCATTAGTCAACTAAATCTTTCAGTTAATCCAGCATAAATCACACCCCATAGCAGGAATTAATCATTTCTCTCTCAATTTTCCAAGAACGCTGGCAATTATTTTGGTTGGAGAATTAAGACCAACGAAGTTTGTTTTCTACACCAATATACAGTCTGCTTTGAAACACAGAACAGAGAGTGAATCGGTGAATTCTTTTCCTAAAATTACTTCCGATACATCCTGTGACTTTGGGAAAGACATTTCACAACTCCAGGATGATTCCTGTATCTTTCAGAAGTGCTTGAGAAACTTGAGCACCTTTGGCCCCTCCAGGAACTCTGAAGGCTGCTACGGGATTTCTTTCATTCTGGGCTCCTCACTTTATTTCAGGGTCAGTAGTGGGGTTTTTGAAGCACATTTTAACCAACACCATGTGACCTACTAGGATGCAGCAAGAGGCCAGACTAACCGTTTTCCCTCTCTCTTCCACTCTCACCAAAGTACATGACCTCCTTCCTCAGTTAATCTGATTCACTATTTACTTTCCCTAAAGACCTATTTTCTGCAGCCCCTGTCCGTGGTGTTTGCACGCTATTCTGATGGCCATCAGAGACGGTTTGCCAGTAGAAGAGCTGTTTTCCATCAAGTTGCTATCAGGAACCAGCTTGCAAAAGCTGGAATGTCATTTTTTTATGCTCAAGCGCCCTTGCTGCTGTGAGGGCGATGGCACGCTTCACCAGATGCCCTGTGTGTTACAACCCAATACATTTTTCTTGGTATTATCAAGCAATAGTAGATAATATTAAAAAGCAACACTGGAAATAAAATGCTGATTAAGAATGGACTGATGTGTTTCACAACCCATCATGGCTGGCTATTTAAGCTCTAGTCATTCAGTGACCAGTCTCCCCCAGCTTAGTCACCTTGGAACCTATCACTGACCACTGACCCGTGTGCTGCCCACTCCTCACTGCCGCCCCTGTGTCACAGAAGCATAGAAACAGGATCGTTTTGGTTGGGAAAGACTTTTAAGATCACCAAGCCCAACCGTTAGCCTAGCACTGCCAAGCCTACCACTAAACCGTGTCCCTAAGCGCTGCATCCACAGGTAAGTGTAGACGTCCACTGGAAGGAGCCTCACCAAGAGAATGTATTTATGGAACAGTACATTGTTTGCTCATTTTGTGTTCCCTCTTTTCCTTCTCCTTTTCTTGTGTGAGAAGGCAGAAAGGATTTATTTTTTTTTAACCAACTAGAGATCCAGATCTGTTTTTCTCTTCATATAGTGATTACTTGTTCTTCAATTGTTTCTGCAAGAATAGCATTTTTAGCAATTAAATAAACATAGGAAGCTTGGGGTTCCCAGACTGTTTTTTGGTAACTGATAATAAGAATAGAAAACACAAGTTAATTTATACTGTAAAATTTGCAAGATGAAGAATGCAGCTTGCTGGTCTCCACAGGTACCATGAAAAAACACAGGGCTATGTATAATATACTTAATGATCTGTTATTTCTGATGAATATAAGATCTGAGCTTCATCTGGGCTGCCCCACCTGGAGAATGAACATGATCCTAAGTTGTGTATACCCATGTCCACTTGATGTAAAGGTTGTGTAAAGGTTATACACAAAAACACAAAGACTTCATTTAAGAAGCCCTTCTATAAGAACTTTCTGGCTTGATTATTTACAGCATAATCTGCTTCTATACCACCTGTGACCATTTACTTATGAAATAGCTGCAGCTGTGGAAGTCACAGTTCACTTTCCGTACATCTTTTCTTTGAAGTAAGGGAGCACTGCTTCCGGAGCTGCCACACTGTAAGCTTCAGTTTCTTGCTGCTGTAGCTCAAATAGCACGGAGGAATTTCAACATGCTGTCAGTTCATTCTATGTGCTCATACGGTGCTTCCAGTAAATCAGTGTTTCTCTTCTTAGGAACTACATACATCAAGAGTGGCTACTACACGGAATATACCTCAACAGATGAAAGCACTGGACATCAATGTCTTTCCTTTGTTACGATGCCCCAAGTTACAGCATTTCTTCACGTATACTGGCATATAATTTGCCACAGAAACCAATGAAAAATTTGCCACAATACATATTCAAGGAAGGATGTACCCCCACCTTCATTCTTTCTTATTTGATTACCTAACTTATCTTTAGAATCACAGAATCACAGAATGGTTTGGGCTGGAAGGGACCTCAAAGATCACCTAGTTCCAATCCCCCCTGCCATGGGCAGGGACACCCTCCCCTAGACCAGGGTGCCCAAAGCCCCATCCCACCTGGCCTTGAACACTGGGAGGGATGAGGCCTCCACAGCTTCTCTGGGCACCCTGTTCCAGTGCCTCACCAACCTCACAGGGAAGAATTTTTTAGGAACGTCCAACCTATATCTCCCCTCTTTTAGTTTAAACCCATCACCCCTTGTCCTGTCACTGCACTCCCTGACAAACAGCCCCTCGCCAGCTTTCCTATAGGTATCTGGTACAACTTTGCCATGAGTTATTAATTAAAAAATAATAAAATTTTCCAAATGACATATAAATAAAATCAAAAAGTGTTCATGTTTGTCTATTCTACTCCAAAAAAACCCAAAAACGCAAACCAAAAAAAGCCCCAACCCAGCAAATTTAACATTTCTAAGACTACTTGGAATCCCCTCACTATTTAGACAGGTTGCTTGGGAGACTGTTGCATGACATCATTTACAAATGTATTCACCCTTTTTATTTTTTGTCTAACTACATGGCCATTTCAATGGTTTCAGAAAGAAGTTGAAAGATACAGGAATATACTTCAATTCATAAAAGAGGCGTATTTCTTACCTTTTTTTCATTTGATGTTTCTTTCTCTAAATGCTCTGGCTTACTGTGCCAGTTGACCATTTTTGCATGCATCTATGTGGAATGCCGTTTACAAAATGTAATATTCTCTGATATTGCTTACTGCTGTCCTTCGCAACATTTCCAGACTCTTAATGCATCCTGTCCTTAGAAAATTGTCCAAAAAATCAATGCTATTGACATTCCATTTGTCTTGGTACCTTTGATTTTTATAGAAATCAAAAGTTAGCAGCTTTGTTGCTCTGAAGCTGTTCTGAGCCTCCATCTGTTTGAACTTATAGAGTGTTTTAGCACATACCCTTGGAAAACGTGCATACATTTCAGTGATTTTGGGTACTGGGACTAGAGGAGGAGAAGAGGAGAGGAGAAGGTGGGTCTGGGTAAATAGGCAACAGGTGGCTATTACGTTTTCAGTATGCTTTCAGGTTTATCTGTCACTGGCATCTTCCTATGCTTCTACACACTTACCTGTACTTTCTGAGCATAACGTTTAAGGAATTTTGATGTGCCTTTATTTGTGGTTATATTCTTTTTCCTGCTACCTTCTTCCTCTATCCCAAGTCTGCAACATATGCTTTTCCTTGCCCTAGTATTTCACGTTACAAATAAAACGTTTTTGCCATGGTCTGAAATGAGTCACCTATTAACAGATTACAGCTATATTCATTAGCTTTGCATCTGTGGGAATCACAGGGGTCAGCACACCCGAACTGCAAGTGATGAGTTTCACCCTGGGAAAACCATCTTCCTGATAAAGGTGTCTCCCCTTCCCAGTAAGAGAGAGGCTTGCTTTGGGGGGCGGGGAGCGCAGGCAGGCTCTGAGCTCACAGCACGGGCCCCGGGTGAGACTTCAGGCTTCAGTCTTGCTCCACAGGTTCAGCACCACGTTGCCCAGCCCAGGCATGTCACGGCTCATACTGACCCAGACCTACTAAGCCTGGCTTGACCCAGCTGATTGTTCCAGTGTATTTTGATGTGTCTGTATGGTGCTTTGACTCTCCTTTACCACTGTGGGACAAATGCAAATGATCTATACAAAACACAGCTCCGTTCTTCTCGTCTCTTTATGGTGAGGATTGGTTTCCTCTGAGAAGTTTATAGCTGTTTCAATTAACAGCTACACGGCTAACAAACACTCTTCGTCAAATCATTAGGGCTTAAGCTCACAAACCCTGTAATTTCAACAGAGAGAGACTTTTAAAACCAAAAGTCTATTAGCGGTAAACTTTTAGCATTGCTTCAGAGACAATTAGAAACCTCCATTACCTCCGACAACAGCAAGCCTAAGAATGTAAGCATGTCAAAGCAAGGATACCAAAGTGGTATGGTTCTCATCACAACAGTAACTTAGACGTAAGTTTAACACATCAAAACATGATTGTATGCTGCATTCCCATATTTCATTTTAAATAAAACACTCAAACACCGTGATTAAATCATGCTATGGCATTCAAGGCTGCGGGCAACACACTTGTAGGCAACAGCACAGCACAGGAGGAGTTTCTGCAGAACTTCAAAGTGCCTCACCTCCTGTCCAGGGGTGGGACTGGCTGGCAGAACAAAGCTGTAACTGGAGTATTTTCTATCTGCTTCCTTCTTAGACCGGGGAAAACACAAGAGACAGATTGTCACTCCAATCTGTTTCTGAAACACGGCAATAGCAGCTATCACAAAGCCTTTGTTTAGCTCTTCCTTTTATTAAACGTATGAAGAAAGAGCACATGAAATAGAGCTCAAAAAATGAGACTTTTTGGTCATCATGTCTAAGTTCATAAGCATAAAGATACCTTACACACATAATTTGATCACAAGTGGTTAACAGAATCTTACTGCTTGAAAAAAAACAAACATCATGTTTAGTAGTGCCTAAAAGACACAAGTGAGATTGAGTCCACCTTGTACATTTGCCAGTGCCCAGTAACACTGAGTTTCTTCTCCAGACTGAGTGTGCACACACGTGTGCATGCATGCACACGCGCACGTTTGTTAGCAGGGTTGAAATTCAAAGCACGTACTCAAGATTAGCTTTGCCTCCTTCTCGTGTCTTGGTGCTCGTCTATGCCAACCAATTATTAAATTCATAATTATTACTTTCATAAATTTTACATTTTTAATTTGAGGTAAGAGATGTGTATGAGAAAATAAACAATACTGTATGCTCTACTTCTCTGCTGCAGCATGGGGAACAAATAAATTGATTGATTGTGAAGGCTTATTAGTTTAACTCAGATTTCTCCTAGCAATCAAAAGCTAATCATTTCTTACTATTTAACAAATATGAAAATCTAAAATCAATCAGCGTTTACCTGTTCCTAACGGCACAGAAGTAATATTTTTTATTTCAATCTGACATAGTCAATGTTTATTCCTAAATGCCATATATCCTTTTTTAAGATGTAAACTATTTGGATGCAGAATTTGGATATATAATGAATACAGAATTCATGTTTACAAATAAATGTGACACAAATCTCTGTTATTTATGCTGAAATCAAGATCTATTTAGGCATGCAACATGTAAACTGAAGAACAGGGACATGCAGCTCCTATTGTCACTTCTTAGAACCTTTGTACACTTCTGACATTATAAGCAGCAGGTGCAGGAAAAAAAAAGAGAAGTAATTAACATAAAATTATATTACATTATGCCATCACCCAACAGGTGTACTAGCAGGTGATCTTTCTAATTATAATGCACTCCAACATTTCCAGGGCTATTATTCTTTCTGCATAATAACCTATGAATAACAAACCGTTTTTACCTCGTTGCACGGGGCCTAATAGGCACACCAGTAATTGGAACATCCAATATTAATTCTCTGAATACTCTTCTTTGTAGTGTACTTTTAGAAAAAAATCAAACGTAGGAAGATTAAAGTAAGTACCTATGTTAATATATTTAGGGTCTTAAAGTAATCTATCGGATTTTTTTGCAGCGGGGCTGAGAACCTGCAGCTCCTATTGATTCCAGTTCATAGTCAAGAGTTTATTACAAACTCTGAGAGAAAAATAAAGACTGAATGAAGGGGAAAGGAAGTTGAACCAGGAGCTCTGGTACAACTTTATCCTGATGTTCTGAGGTGTTATTTAAGTCCAAATAATTTTATAAATATTCTTCAAGAAGACCAAACATTTCAAGAACTAAAAGAAAATACTGTAAGTTGCAATGGCAATAACAACACATTTAATAACAATAACAAATTTCCCTGCCCCTCTTGTAAAGACACAAGTCTCCAGGAAGACAGCTGGCAGTACTTCAGCCTAAGAAACTCACTCTGAATTTCATATGAGATTCAAGCTGAAAACTGCTGGGATATCATGACAGATAGAAAATTTGTTATATCTCATGCACAAGTAAGTCCAGAGTCTTTCATTTACAAAATTTTGCATTTGGAAAAACAAAAACCAAAAATCTAGAGGGAAGCCCACAGATTCCTTTTAGAGCTTTTAAAAACGAACAATTTAATTGACAACCATTTTCACGAAGCCTCAGTTTACAATTATGCTACCTTAGTATTAGCTTCATTTTACTATGGATCTAAATGGTCCCTTTACCCCCATCGCATCTACCATCTATGTTATTTTTGACTGAGGCCGTACATTTAGTTGTGATGAGAACTCAACACACCAGTAGGTGTCAAAACTTTCATTAAGCCTCCAAAAGTGGATTAGCTGCTGCCAAACCAGAAAACAAACTTTTTGTAATACCAAAATGAGGTTACTTATTGTACACCAAGCACAAAAGCAGCAATCTGCATAGCCACGCTGGCAGGAAACTCATCACACAGGCTGCAAACAATACAGATTTTTTTCCAGAATGATTCCTGCCTCCATCTACACAGCAAAACGAACCATTTGCATTTAAATTCACCTCCGGCTGGTGTTATTCTATAATAAGATCCGATATTTCTGATTCTTCAAAGGGTGATTCCTCTGACCTCCACCAGTCAACTCCCTCTTAATATGTTCATATCTCTCATTACCTGCCCCCAATCCAGTCTCCTTCATTCACCCACGCCATACTGTCCTCCTGTTGCTGGAACAACTTGTTCCTTCGACTCTTGCTGAACTAGTGTAAATTCCCCAACTCCTGGCTTCTTTCCTGATTTCTCATTGACTCCACAGCTACTCTGTGGATCATTCAAGTCTGATATCTGCTTAATTCAGTGCCTGACTTCTACCTGAGCAGTATCATGCCACAGGAGCTGTGACAGAGCTTAAGAGTGGGGTCCAATGGTTTATTTGTATGTGCTTTTGAAACAGCCATAGTAGTATCATAGTCAACCTTTTCTGGTTAGCTCAGAAACATTAAAAAAAAAAACTGAAAATTCCCCCAAACCTCTGCTGCCGGCCCTGATAAGAACTGAGAAAAATGAAAGCTATCTTCAGATTACCTCTGATCTTCACCACTCCCACTGCTTCAGAAAAGGGCAAAGTTCTGCCTAAACACTAAGTACTTTCCTCATTTTGTTAAAGAGAATTCTTTTCCACCACCACAAATGTACTTTCCCCGAGTCCACTTAGTTCTCAGTCCATGTTTTTCTCTGCATTGTTCCTTCATTGCTTCTTCCCTCTTTTATACTTGTGGATCTTGTTGTCTGTTGAAATACAGACTGCAGGTAGCAAAGCTGAGATAGATTAATTATAAGAAGCTAGAGATGAAAATTAGAACTCAAAATCATGCCAACAGCTTGGAGAAATGGTCTGAAAAAATAGGATGCAATTCAGTACAGGCAAGTTTAAGGCTCTGTGTTCAGGCAGGAATAACGAACAGCTCAAACACAGAATGGAGGTGCATGACAGTGCAGTATTGCTGCAGAAAAGAGTTTTGAGAGAGGGGAGGCATTGTGGACTGTAACTCAATAACAAAATGCTACTGCAAAAAAAGCCAACATCAAACTACAGCATACAAACAAAATCATCTCTAAGACTAGGGAAATAACGGTTCCACTCTGTCTGACACTGGTAAAGCCCCTGCTAAAATACTATGCTTCACTTTGGGCACTATGTTTTTAAGAAACATGCAGACGAGATGGAGAGAAGGCAGAGGACAGCAGAAGGAATGATCAGACAGCTAGAAAACATGGCCTAAAGAGAAAGCTTAGATCAACTAAGATGGTTTTGCATAGGCAAAAATAAAATAAAGGGGAGACATGATCAAACAAATACGTGGAAGGTGCGGAAGTACTTCATGTCCACTGGGAAGAGGGTAGTAAGTCACAGGCTTGAAGTGAAAAAAGGGAAGTTTAGGCAAGACATGAGGAAAAACTTCATTGTGGTACAGATACACTTCACACAGAACGCTTGGGGAGGCTATGAAATGATCAGATTTTAGAGAAGGACAGATGCGCATTTCTCAGAAGTGATTTAAATCCAACTGAGCCTGATCTTTGGAAGAGGAGCCAGCTAGGTGAGATCCTCAAAAACCCTTCCGATTCTGTTTTCTGACAGAAAGGCTTTTCTCTGATCTGATGCACTGGATCAATAAATGATATAGAACAACTGTTACATGGATCACTGGGATGACAGATACTAATAGAAATGCATGATGTATTGTGATTATTAATGGGATGCATATGCATTGATGTAATGCTTTATGTCAGTGCTTTGTATTGACAGTCACAGCATGAAACAGCATAAACCATATAGAAAAAAAAAGTTACATTTAGAAAAAGCCCTGAAATTCTTATATATGATATAGCCAGTATAAAAAAGTGTCCTTAACAGACCATAGGGCAACCAATTACTTCTTGTCTTTGCATCCAATACTCAAGGATCAGACAGATCAGTTTTTGGTTTAAGGAAGAGGGGACACTCCACATAGGAAGACCAAAATACTTGGAATAAAACTCAAACACAGAGCACAGGAAGTCCAGCAAAAGAAACTGTAAAATATCATCATTGAGACTTCAAACTTTCATATTAATCTAAAAACGTAAACACCACACAGGTCCTTCTGACTTCAGCATGGATCTCCACGGGCAGAAAGCTGTGCCCACAAAGACAAAGCTGGACTGGGGGATTAACATATTAAGCATCCTTTGAGTGGGTCTCAACAGAGGAAACTCCAATTGTATACTCTCTTTGCAAGTCAGTACAATTAAAAAAAAAAAACCAAACAATTTACAGAACAACCACCTGTAAGATACAAAGACATTTATCAATAACAACAAAAAACCCTTGTGTTTTACCCAGATGTAAATCATTAATGTTGAGTCAAATGTCTACACTGACGCTACAGATTTCTACGGCTACAGAAATTATACTCTACTTTTCCTATTTTGTGTTTGTATACACATACAAGCGTGCATATACATATGTATATATCTGCACGCTATGCCCTGTCAGTGTCACCCAGCCTATGAAAGTCTATAGACAGCTTCTGCTCATAAATCTAACAGGGACTTTTTCGTTCAGTACAACAAACCCTTAATCTAGTTTCAAGGAGTTGCAAAAGACAGCTCCTTTGATTCACCTCCTCCCCTCAACAGAAGCACTGCTTGTTAATCCAGCAGGAAATAACATTTGTCAGGATTGGCAGCTGTGGATTTGTATTCAATTCCCAAATTAAAAACCACTGACAGGGCCTAGTTCAATGGAGATGTCAAGGAAAATAAAGAAATAAAAAGCCTCCTGCTTTCTCTGTAAAATACAAACACACATACATTTTGGATAACAATACTAAAAGCTGGGAAGGAGATATAACAGGATTAAAGTTGTGTGCGAAGTTTCTCCTGGGGTTTTTTGTTTCCCTCCCCAACAACTCACATTGTCTACTTTTCCTCTTACATATTAAGTTTTCCACTTACTCCTAATGTATGTTTTAAAACACATTAAAATCTCTTCTGATAACTATTTAAAACTGCAAAAACTGTAATGTAAAATTTTTCACAGTCAAATCAGCAAAATTTTCATATATAACATTAATTATTGTCCAATTCAAAGGAGGCTTAATTACAGCCCAGATATTATTAAGAGATCTAATGGTACAAGAGTTCTCATGCTTCTGCAAAATTCTGTTAATGATAAATCAGAGTACATCTTGGGCAGCGTCTAGTGTTAATCAGAACAACAGAGAGGGAAACCGCCTGACACAGAAAGACTGGCTGTTCTCTAGTGGTGTGACAAACTGCTCTGAAGAGCTCAGTGCAACTTTTCCCAGTTCTAATAGCCTTTGGAATAAATCACAACAGTATCACTCTTACTGGGAATTCAATCCCATAATTAGGAGTTCATAATTCCTTAAGTCTCTCTAAATACTCCTCTCACTTGCTGAAAATTACACCTTTCATATACTTTCAGATGTCCACGTTCCTCCAACACACTGCTTAAATAAGGAAACAGGGAACAGTAATGTACATTTCAAGCTACTTCACCAATGTGTGAAACAACAAAATGTGAAGTGTTTTAACTTACTGCTATTTACCTGTAAGAAGTGATCTTCCTTATGCCTGTAACGGGAACACGATAGCCACACTCTTCTAAGACTTCCCCACATGCAATTTCTTCTAAAGAAAGGTCTGGTTTGTCTACAATGCCAGCACAGAGCTCATAGGTCACTCCTTCCACAGCAGGTAAGGGATCCTCTAGAGGAGAGAAGCTGTCCTTGTCCTGAAGCTGAAAGACTTGAGGACGATGCCTTTCTACTTCACACATGTAAACAGCTTAAACAAAAAAAAAAACAAACACAAACCACAAAAGTGTGGGTGGATGTTAGTTCATTCATATTAAATAGAAAAAGATGGTACAGGAATTTGGCCTGGAAATTTATAACCGTCAGAGTACTTGACAGTAACAAAGAATTCAGTTGTGTTATCTGTTAAAATTATGACACACTGAAATTGGAATTTTAGAGAACAAAGGTTCAGTTGCCATTTCTGTAAAATTATTCTTTAAACTCTATTTCTGCTTACATCATTTGGAATGAATTCATGCACACCTTAAAATAAATAAAATTGAAAAAAAAGGAAGCTAGTTCATCAGAGAAGTCTTGGTCCCAGAAGTGCCATACAGCTCCCATTTGTTGGGCAATGCGGATATCAGGATCTAATTTAAACTATGCAGTTATCTTGCAGGAAAGTTGGGTTGCACGTTATGTACCATGTGCACAATGATGAGTCTTTCAGCCTGTCAACTCAGCTGTTATTTAGAAAGGGTATGAAAAGCATGTATGTTTGTTTGAGAAGGGGGGGGCGGGGGGGGGGAAGAACCTCTTTTGAACA
>VWZZ01002620.1:61175-106821 GCA_013399095.1 Psophia crepitans
ATAGTTCCTTGCACAGATTCCTGTGTGGAGTCTGAAAAAGACTTCTTGAATTAATCTACAAACAGCTGCCACTGTAATGCACTCCTAAAGAAAGTGCAAATGCCAGATTTTAGTTCTTACTTAAACAAAACCTCTCACTGATGTCAACAGAAATTTTGCCTGGGTGAGAACTGGATGTTATCACACAAAGAATCACTACTGACAATTCCAATCACGGTAACTTTAGCTTACAGGTATAATCCCACCTGTTTCTTCTTTGAAATTTCCTCATGCCTATCCTTCATGAAGGGTTATCATGAGGGTGTTATAAAACACCCTGAATAAAACTATTTTAAAATTCGAAATAATTTTTATTCCATTAAAATATTTTACATGCATATTTCAAATACACCTAACACGGCTTTCAAATGAGCTTATCTTTTATTTCCCACTCTAAGTCTTACAGAACTGGTAGATAAAAAAGCTCAAGTTTAATGGACAACTTTTTGTTCTTCCAGTTACTAGAAGTTTTCTTCAAACTGTGATATACAGCAAGGTCCCTAAAGAAATACTGTCACACAGAGGTGACTTCTTAGGCACTTTGTCTCTGGGGAAGAGTCTGTACCCCAGAAGTTGGTGCCTAGGCTCCTTCTATAATGCTTCTCACCTCACAAGTGTAGTACAGCACGATCAGCACCTGAATGGGAGTTGTCTAGATGAGTCTAAAAAGTGCAGAAGTTTGCCCCAAAATTAATCTTTCTCCAGAACTTAAAACTTCCAAAGCTGTTTGTGGTAGATACATCTAGGCCTTTGAGATTCAAACCTTTAAGGAAAGAAGCTTCCATTTCTTAGCTGAAAACTATGACTGCAGCTCAGTTTTGTTTTTAAAATGCAGCAAGAAGGTGGCAAAAAAGAAATGTTCCATGCAGAGTCTGAAGGACAGATCCTTGAAGGGTGTCGATTGTCATTACTCCAAACACTTCTAAAAGCTATGACAATTATCATAAATGACAACTACCTCCACAATCTCTCTGGGAAGAGCCAAATACTCTTAAGATTGTATTGCTTTTTCAGTATTGACGTATCCGTCAGTAATTACGAAAAGGCACAATGCCTATATCCCAGTAATGACTTGGGCACCAAAACAGAATGCAGGTAAGAGTGTGGGTACAGAAATATGAAACTGTGATTAAAGTAAGTCTCTGTTAGAAGTCTCTCAAATCCTCTGAAACCCATCCTGTCATTCCAGCAGGCACCTGCCGTTCTCCTTCTTTCTCCCTCAGCACAACTGGGCTCCACGTAGATCAAAACCTACATTCCCAACAGGACCCAATCCAGCAGTCCTCTTCAGAGCAAAGGCAGCCTTCAAAGCACACTAACAACTTTTCTCTGCAGTTAAGGGAGAAGCGGTGCCAGCCACTTAAGAGTCCAAAAATCGGAGCATTCACCAGGGAATCACAGTATGAATTCATTATCAGGAGGCTCAGAAAGGTTAGAACTCAATTTATCTTTCATAGATAAGCAAAGCCTAGAAATCCAAGCTGCCTGCTAATACCAGGGAACAGTCCCCCATACCCCTCCTAAAGGTGCAAAATTGACTGCACAAGTGATGCACCAAGGGAGATAAAGTAACGGGTGGAAAAGCTGTCTCTGGCCTATTTCCTAGGGCATATCTTCGGAGGGAAACCTGTGACTCTCTTCTTCCTCATCACAGGTTGTCAGCTTATTGCAAATGCACAAAGAGTTTGGAGAGCAGAAAACAGAAACAAGAACACGATTCCCAGCATGGTCACCCACCCACTAGTCCTGTGTCTGATTGTTCTCATCTTCTGATGGTTTATGCTACTTTGGTCAGAAACTGCCACTTCATCAGCATTGGGCAGTCTCCTCCATCATGAGATGGACACATGCAATGAGCAGCAGCAGCACAGTGAGGACTCAATCAACCACCTAATGCTCATTAAACGTCTTGACTAATTACCCCAGAGCCATGCAGCTCTAAGAAGTCTCAGAGTGACTTCAGTCTCCAGTAGAATTGCTGTACTTGCCTTCCCTTCTGCAAAGCTGGGACAAAGGATAGATGACTCAACCAAACTCATCAAATAAGATCATAACTGTTATTCAAAGCAGCCTTGTTAGATGACTCACATACAGGGACTTGTTTGCTATCCCTAAAGAGATGAAAACAAGAGTATGGACTGAGGGGTTAGTGGGGTTTAGCTGACTGGGGAATGTGCTTTAAACTTCTGATTTCTCTTTGACTGCACCGTTGTTTTGTACCTCCTGAAAAAGAATGTGGCTTATGATTCAAATCTTTGATACTGTTTATTTTAAGTCAATGCAAAACCAAACATCACAATCCGTTGAAAGGTCATTATAATTACAGTGAAAAAAGCAGGGCACATGTTCATAAGTACTAAGCCTTTCCCAGGAACACATTATTTTATTATATTTGAAAACACTGGTCAATTGACTACCAAAATGAGCATTGACCAAGACCTTGGCTGATCAGTCACGGGTGAGGAACTAATATGAAAATACTGAGATGACACACATGTAACATTTTTCGCTCTCTTCTTTCCAAATTTATGATTTTATAACCATTCAAGATTATGTAAGTCCACAGTACACTGAAAAATATGGTCCTGTCTGTCTCCGGTTGTGTGCTCCTGCCAGCCCTCAAGACAGCGTGAACTTTCAGGCGAGTCAGATAAACTGCCTAATCCTCAAAATTACCTGTCTGCAGCCATGTAAGAGCTCTGCTGTGGCTGCATAAGGGCTGGTGCTACCAGAGGGAATGGGGTGGGAATGTACATACAGGGAGGGATGGATGCCTTTACAAGCAGCACAGACTTCAGTGGGAAAACCTGATCATGGCATCACACCCTAAGGCAAGGCAGCCATGTATGTTAACCAGCACACATGCAGGGGATGTGCCTGGTGAGTGAGTGGCAGCTGTCTGCTCACAAATAACAAGCGACCGCCTTCCTGGTGGGACTCAGATAGGAGCAAGCAATAAGAAAAGTCCTGGCCTTTATTTTTGTTTTGTGGAACAGGCACCAAGACAGACAATAGCCATAGAATGGCAATGTAATTGTAGTGATGGGAGTAATGTGAGGGCACGGTTGCAATCACTGAAGTGCTGTCGGATGTCTCACTGACCACTGTCTGTAAGGCCAGGTTTCTGCACAGCTCCAGCCTCTGGAACAGTTTAACTCTGAGAACGTTCCAGTCTTTTGAGGTAGATTTGACACTTCCATATGGATGATGTAATGAATGTGTTGCTGTTTGGCAGATACAGATATGCACATATATGAAGGCTCCTGCCTAAGATTGCTTCAAAGAGAGCAACAGCTATACAAGCCATCTTATTCGACTGGCAAACAGAAGACATTGGATTATTGATAAACAAATCACAGAATGGTTTAGGTTAGAAGGGACCTCAAAGATCCCCTAGTTCCAACCCCTCTGCCATGGGCAGGGACACCCTCCACCAGCCCACGTTGCCCAAAGCCCCATCCAACCTGGCCTTGAACACTGCCAAGGATGGGGCAGCCACAACCTTTCTGGGCACCCTGTTCCAGTGCCTCACCACCCTCACAGTTAAGAATTTCTTCCTAACATCTAATCTAAACGTCCCCTCTTTAAGTTTAAAACCCCTTGGTCCTATCACTCCATGCCCTGGTAAGCAGTCCCCAAACACTTTCTCTTTATACTAGTCAATATAGCACTTCATGAGAAGTATGCACTGTCAGTATAACAGTGCTGCACACTGCTGAAGAGCCTGTCAATCACTGTCAGTAAGAAAGGACAGCATGACACCATCCTAGAAAGTTTCCTATGAAGTCTACCATGCACAGTCTTGAAATGGTCTCTTAGCAACAGTCAGTGAAATATCTTGTGTTTTTTTTTTTTAATTAACATGCAGAGAATATGCATTTCATTTTTAACTTCCAAAAAGTAAACATTGCTTTGAATTAAAATAACTGATATAAAAGTCAGGAAAAAAAACAACCAACTAAATTCATAATAATAACTGGTAAAATGAAGCTGTCCACATATCGATGAAAAAGCATATAGTCCTAAATTTTCCTCATTTTAAATTCCCAAGTATACAACGCACAATAACATGTTAAAAAGGACTATTTAAGACCAGAAAAAAAAAAAAAGAATATTGTGCTTCTGCACAGGAGCTGCCTACTAAATACTAGAGAGGTCAAGAAGGAACTTCAAATAAAACCAATCTATTGCATGACCATTGTAGAGCTGTTTGTAATTTCATCCAAAAGAGGACAAGGACTAGCCCAAAACCAGAATGTAAGGCTACCCTGAGCATTCATTTCATCTGTAATGGAAATTTCCCTGGTTAGACATTCTGTCCAACTGAAAAGGGTGGGCTATCATACAAAGAAACAGAAAAGAGAACAAAGATTTTATCACCACAGATGCACCAACTTTTAACTGCTAAACCTTTAAAAGCTTGCTTCACTAGAGAGCAAAAGTAAATCTAAAAAAAAGAGGATTACCTGGGCGGAACTGCTTCACCACAACAAAGCACTGCCGGGAAGTATTAAAGATCAGGATTGACACACTGAGGAAGAAGATAAAAAAACAAAGGATCAATGCTTTACGAAGGATTAATGCAGAACTATTAAAATTACATCTTGTGAATTTAATTTTAACTACATAAATACATAGAGGATTTATTACTAAAGCCACAATGCAACAAGATCCTTGTCCAAAATCCATCAAGACATATAGATAATGGGTCATGTTCCCAAAGCACATGGGAATTTTCCCAAAATCAAGTCACTTTTGTCTTCTGCCATGCAGATGAAGTAAGGCACCAATCAATTCTTTCTCTCGAACAGAAAAAGAAAAGAGTCCATCTCTAGGAACATGACTACTAGATAGTAATAACAAGAAAAAAAAAACCCTTAAAAATAAAAATGTTTTCTTCCCTTATATCAGTTCCAGATTAGGACAGTTTAACTCTTAGGCACAATCTAGTCTCATTCAGAGGCAGAGACTTCTGTATAAGCACAGAGCATCTCCTATCTGCGGCTACTTGCTGAGCTCGGGCCTTAAAACGGACACCATTTATGTCCAATTTTGTACAAATATAAACCAGAAGCAGTTTTACCTGCTATCACGTTCGATGGTTTAAAAGTCACATTTTAATCTTTCCCCTGTCCTCTTTAGTTCTCTGAAATACATGTCGCAGGGAAACCTGACAGGCTGAGTATGTGGAGATGCTCTAGAAGTGTGGAGTACTGCTGTTCCCTGCTGTCTTTTTCACTTAAATTACTCCCATATTTTACTACTAAAAAAAAAATGCAGACAAAAGTCTCTCTCCTTAGTTGGTAGCCCATTAAAACCTGCAAAAACAAGTGTATATTTTAGTCATTACCATGGTAGCATTCTCTCATTTATTATGCCTCACTGTATACAATCGCAAAGTGAATTCATTATTCTATGAATCCTACAATAGATTAGACTAACAATGGCATATTTGCAGAGTTGAGTCAAACTTTCAACTTTCCCTGTAAAAGACCCGTGTATTTATTTTCACTATTTGATTTAATAATGACGTTTTAAGCTGCCAGAGAAACTGCTATTTGATGATTATTAAAAATAATGTTCATGTTTATTATAATAATATATAAAAACCAAAACAGAAGGGAAAAGTCCAGATGTTAACATTTATATTCATGGCTGCTATTCTGAAAGACCCGTACTGCATACTGACGGCTTCCTGCCCCAGGAGATGCCGTTTGCAGGCAATCTTAAGGCAAAGGGGTTCAGCCTTCAGAGAGGCTGGGGGAGAACATTGACTCTGTTTACAAGCACGGGGGTTCCTTCTGACCTAACACCAGAGTATCCTGGAGTTACGGTGCAGGCTGCTAGAAGAGCTGAAGGTAAACCACAGCCTACAATGTTTTAAAGTTTATTTAAGTATTATTCCTTGATTTTTATTTTTTTTTCGTTTATCCTTTGCATGACTGTTCCTCTCCTCAAAGCAGTACTGTCTGAGGGTGGGCACTGCACTAAATAAAAGAGGGAAAAGGAATTACTGCTACTGAACCTTTGGGTTTTGTCCATGGGTCTGAGGATGTGCAGTGCCTGGAATTGTAGACAGCAGCAGCCTAAAGCCGAGGTTAGAGAGAAGAGTAGAAACCTCCTGAAGCATATGGTTGCCCTTTACCCTTCTTTACATCCACAACTCTGGCTCAATCTTTCACTTGGCTTGCCTTCTTCAACACGTCTCATTAAATAACTCATACCAACTCATTAAAAATGGCTCGGCTATTAGACATTATTTTTTCCTCAGAGTCAATCACTTGAGATTTTTATGGAACAGATGGGAAAATTAAAAACAATCTGTCAGAATTAAGGAACAAGATCAAATTAAGCTGAAAAGGAGTAGCAGCAAGTTATTACAATTGTCTGCTTCTCACACCATCTTGAGATGAGAGGGTACAGAAATGGCACAAATCTGTAGAACTTTCTATTTAATTACCTCTAATTTTCTGAGAGACTGACAAACAATTTTGAACACGAATTTACTTTTTTTAACAAACCACAACACATAACTTTTAATATTTCGAGTTGGAGAGTCATAGAATCATAGAATCATTAAGGCTGGAAGAGACCTCAAGGATCATCCAGTCCAACCGTCCCCCCACCACCTATTACCCACTAAACCATGTCCCTAAGTACCACATCCAACCTTTCCTTAAACACCCCCAGGGACGGTGACTCCACCACCTCCCTGGGCAACCCGTTCCAATGCCCGACCACCCTTTCCAAGAAGAAATGTCTCCTCATCTCCAACCTGAACCTCCCCTGGCGCAACTTGCAGCCATTTCCCCTTGTCCTGTCACTAGTTATCTGCGAGAAGAGGCCGACCCCCAGCTCACCACAACTTCCTTTCAGGTAGTTGTAGAGGGCAATAAGGTCTCCCCTGACCTGCCTCTTCTCCAGACTAAACAACCCCAGTTCCCTCAGCCGCTCCTCATAAGACCTGTGCTCCAGACCCTTCACCAGTTTCGTTGCCCTTCTCTGGACACGCTCCAGGGCCTCGATGTCTTTCTTGTGGTGAGGGGCCCAAAACTGGACACAGTACTCGAGGTGCGGCCTCACCAGGGCTGAGTACAGGGGGACAATCACCTCCCTGCTCCTGCTGGCTACACTATTCCTGATACAGGCCAGGATGCCGTTGGCCTTCTTGGCCACCTGGGCACACTGCTGGCTCATGGCCAGGTGAGCATCAACCAACACCCCCAGGTCCTTTTCCTCTACACAGCTTTCCAGCCACCCCGCTCCAAGCCAGTAGCGTTGCCTGGGGTTGTTGTGGCCAAAGTGCAGGACCCGGCACTTTGCCACATTGAACCTCATCCCGTTGGCCTCTGCCCAGCGATCCAACCTGTCCAGGTCCCTCTGCAGAGCCATCCTACCCTCCGGCAGATCGACACTTCCCCCCAGCTTGGTGTCGTCTGCAAACTTCCTGAGGGTGCACTTGATTCCCTCATCCAAATCGTCAACAAAGATGTTGAAGAGGATGGGGCCCAACACTGACCCCTGGAGAACACCACTCACGACTGGTCGCCAATTGGATCTCACTCCATTCACCACCACTCTCTGGGCCCGGCCATCCAGCCAGTTTTGAACTCAGTGAAGAGTGTACCTGCCCAGGCCATGGGCCGCCAGCTTCTCCAGGAGAATGCTGTAGGAGACAGCTGAAGTGTCTTCAAAGGTTGGTGAAGACCACCGGGCTGCTCAGCTTTCAGCTCAGCCCCTCTTTGGCTTCTCCCTGCAGTAGCTCCTGCTCATGTTATACATACAGTAAATCACTACCCCAGTTACAGGAGACTTTTTCCCAAAGAAGGCACGCATGTAAACAGGTTACTGTGCAATAACATATGATGCTGTTCCTTCTACAAATATAGGAACAATTAGGGTAGCCTTAAAATATTTTAAGAAAGATGTCAGCAAGATGTATCTACACAGAGCAGCTAATCTGTACTTGAGCTTTTACTGTACTCAAGTTTGCAGTTAAAGTGTGCCTGGTGTTGGTACCTAACACAATGTTTTCTTAAAGGGATTCCAACTATTCACTCATGGATCTCATGTAGCACGTAACCATTTAAACATCAAAGAAACCGCTGAGTGAAATAGGTAAGCGTTAGGATTCTCTAATGGATGCTTGGCTTCCTTTAAATGTCTAAGTCAATGTACAGAAATTACATACAACTGACCCATGGACATCTGCAGCAAAGGAGTCCAGAATCTTAATTTCTTCTCCACCTTTAAGACTACCATTGAAAGAGAAGATATCTGCCCGAATACAACCCCTATAGCTGAAAACACCTCTTACAAGAGTTTAAAAAATTACTCTGTTGAGTAGGCCATTGGCCTAGAAAACTATTTTCAATTTTTTTCCTTCCCCGAACACAGTACCGCTCTTTATTTATTGAGGTCATAGTAACTGATGCTCTATGACATTCCAGCCGAGCTGACATTTATATAGAAACACTACTACAACACACACTCCCACCTGAGGAAGGAAGGCGGTATTCCTAGGAGCAACGTAAAAACCACACTATTTGACTGTGGCCATTAGGAGGTCGGGGACAGATGAAAACTGACATCCTGTTAAAATGTGCACACGCAGGTGGACAGACAGAAAGTTAATTATTTTGAAATATATCCTAGCAACTAAAATCAGCAAATGAGCTTTGCCAAAGCTACAAGAACATGTACTTCTGGAGCTCCAATATTTGAAGGAAAGTTTTGGCGGTTAGGTATTTTGGGTTTCTTTTTGTGGATTTGGGTTTTGTATTGGTCTGAAGGGTTTCTTTGCTTTTTTTTTTTNGTTTTGTTTTTTTTTTTTTTTTTTTTTTTTTTTTTTTTTTTTTTAGGTAGAAATGTAATTTCACTTTGTGCTCATCAGTTTAGTAATCTTCTATCTTTGTCAGTTGTTGACCTGGACTACAGTTAATCCACAAGCAACTGTTAACACTTACTAATTGTTTTTCATGAGACAAACTTTTAAAATCCGTTAATAAAAAAAGATTGCTTCACCCTTTCATTATTCTTAGATGTGACCTTAATACATACTTTACAAATGTGAATCTGCAAAACTGAAAAATAATAAATCACAGTACAGTAATAGCAAAGACAAGATTCTCTTCTGTTTCTGTGAATGAAATAAGATTATCAAGGCTGGAGATGAGGATTTTTAAAGATAATCTTGTACTAATACCATAGTATGCTCAGTAATTGATGAGGTAACACAGGCAAAGAAGCTGACCTTTCTTTAATCATTGTAAGAGCAACTCAGGACCTCCTTGTGCCTAGCATGGGTATATGTGTGTCACACACAAATTGTGATCAGAACTGAATAATGGAAGATAAAGCACCTAAAAACTAACCAATGTTAACACTGAAAGCCAGGGGTTCCCAACTCTTAACCTCAACCACTTGCACCTACTTTTAAAGGCTAAGAGTTAGCTCAAAATTAGTTGAAAGTCTGTAATAGTTCGTGCTGCTTACAAACAATAATCTCAGCTCCACAGTGGAGGCTGTAGGAAATAATGTTATCTGGTTTTAAAAAAAATGCAACAAACAAACCAAAACAAAGCAGCAAACCCCCTGCAACACTGTCAGAGCCTGTGGTAATTCAGTTATTATTCTGAGAGATGACAATGAAAAAACAGTAGCAGATTCCAAAAAAGAAACACAAAAATCACATACAGGAATAAAAGCAAGTCATTGATTTAATCAGTCCTCTTGACTCTCAATAGACATTTGGTATTAAAAATCCCTTTGATACAATCAGAAGAAAATAATCAAACCTAAGTGTGCAACCACAGAGACACATATTCATCTTTCCTGGAGAGCATGAGGATATAAAATATACATTTCGTATTTTTGCCTAGATGGCTCATAAGGCAAAAAACGTCAAGACTTACAAATCATCCTAGAGGGAAAGTCAGCAAGAAAATAAATATATCATTTAGAAGTCCTATAATTATTTTAAAGTATAAATCTGTTTTGCTTCTTGAAGTTATATGAATTTGGCTTTCTTTGTTCATACAGTATTGACAAATTGATCTTTCCTATTGTTTTCCATGTCAAGACTATAATTCCATCTAGTCTTTTTAAAATATAATGTTTGAGAAACACCCCAGATCAGGATTAAAGCATGTTAGTGACAAAGTGTCCTTTTCTTGTTCAAGTCAGAAATGACCGTGCTTTCAATATTAAGGTGATAATCAAAAAACACCAAAACTTGTTTGAGAGCTAACAAGCAAAAATAATTCTTTGGTAGGATTTGTCCTTTTGGAGGGCCTAATTCATCTTAAGTTATTTCCAAATTATTTTGGGTGACCATGAGAAAGAATTGCATGTAGCTCCTGTGACACTTCTGTGTTCAAATTAACCATCCGTTTCACAGTTTGACACGTCCCTGAAACCTTCTAATGCAGTCTCCAAAGTGCTGTCGTCTTCCTTTTATCAGAGCAGCACCTAGCATCTTAAGCCAGAGAAAACAGCCCCTTCGTTTTCAGAACGGACATGTAATAAAGCTGTACCCTTTGATTACTCCCCAGTGCAATTCCTTTAGTTTCCCAGAGCTTTAACTATAATGCAGATAGTGCTGAGATTAAACGTGTATGCTTGCACAATCTTTACTGGTCCATTTAAGTCTTCCTTCAAAGCATTTTATATTTTTCAAAGGCCAACGCCAATCCAATTGGCTGCTTAAAATGCAGCCTATTACAAAAGCAAAGCTATAAGCTCCTGACAAAAACATTCAGCCTTTCATACTAATCACAGATAAAGTGGATTTGGCAAAAGATAATTAGAGACGTCTAGAAGACTTCTGTATTCTGATGAAATTTGAACACTTTCTCCAATACAACTTAAATATTTAATACTAAGTAAAACTAGAATAAAGCAGTGAGACCTGTGCTTAAAAAAATGCTTTGGAAGAAATCTGAAGGAAGATTGGTTTCGGTAAACTGAACTGCAGCAGGAAGTTGTTCATGACACCATAAAGCAGGAAGCATATGTTTGGTTAATCATCGGACCGGTGGAAGAATGAATTAAGAAGTGCTAACAAATCCATATACAGGCACTTTTAAAACATAATCTCTATCTACTTGTAAAGTAGTTACTTGCACCCAAACAGAGAATACGGTGCAGGACAACTTCTTTGGAATAAACAATCCTGCCAGCACCCTGTTTTCATATAACAAAGAAAAAAAAAAAAGAAGAAAGTAAATTCAACTGCAAAATAAATGAGACATCAAAGCACATTGCTCTCAATAACATTCTTTAAGTGTCATATCTTGGCCCGTATCCCAGGATACCCTTGGAAATGACACACTGCATCTCAATGGGATTCTTTCAACAAAATATTTTAATAAATAAATTCAGGTTTTATTCTACGTTATTTGATTAAATAAAGCTCTGTGGGCATTATGTGCAACAGATGTCAGAGCCTGATGGGCTTTTGTTCCACTTCCTAATTATTTGTGAAACTGCCATTTATAAATGCTATCACATAAGACGACCAATAAATAACCCATCTAAAAGGCATGAGTATGACCGCACTCTGAAATGGCAAAAATCAAAGTTCTAAAATAATAGCAGGTTTCAAGGACAGTTCACAAAAAAAAAAAAAAGCTTGAGTGTTCTGCCCTAGCAAAAGTAAAGGACGAACCAGCAACTACGGACGAACCAGTAACTTTGTTTCTCACCTACCAAACCCCAAATACCAAGTGAGTAACACAATCTTTTGCCAGCTATAAATGTACAGTATTACCACCATGAGTGAGAAACAGACTATGAAAGTCAGTTGTTCGTCATTTAGCTGATTTCCCTATTTTGAGAATAATGGTTGTAACAGTTTCCTCTTTTCCAAGAGATATTTTCAGACAGAATTATAAAAAATACAAGCACTCCGATTACAGAACATTTCTGAGCTTTCATAAGATTATTTTTACCAATCCCAAATGCAGGCCATGACCACGCCACCACCTCTAGACCATGTAAAACTTTGGGACTCTTCAGACAGAGCAGGTTTAATTCAAAACCATTTGGAAGCAGAAGAAAGATTCTCCTTGATTTCAGTGACTATAAGAGAATAAAAACACCCGTAATAATAGCAATGTTACTGTAAGTACTAAAAACTGAAATTCCTAAAGTTGTAAAATCAAGATGCCTCTAATCTGGCTACCAGAAACCTGTATTTAGAAATTTATGACTAATCAGCCAAAACTCCTGTGTATCTCTTTAAGAATTTTTATGGATTCCATTCTTAAAATGAGGCAAACATTTAACTTCCCAATGAAGCAGTGCCCTCACTAAAGATTTTATTGCCATTTTACTCTATTGTGGTGATACAGCAGAGAAGAGTTTATATGCTATACGGTGCTTTCATATCACATATTGAAAAAGGTGAAATGAGAATCTGAAAATTTGGCTTCTGATTTTGTGTTTTTCTCTGATAACTTTACAGCATCAAATACATTTATTTTTGCCTTGTTGCTATGATTTTATTTAGATCGGATCCTAAGGTAACAACGTAATAAGACATCTTAAAAAACAGTAAATACGCCTGCAGAATTCCTGGCACATAAGCAGAGGATCTGTAAAATCTTCGCTTAAAAAAATCCCCAAAAATGAAATACAAAAACACACAAGCATTAAGTGCGTTTTATTTGCAAATATCATATGCAAACAAATCGTGTAATTACTTGGGTTGAAGGAAACTAATAGGCTACTACATTTTTTCCTTCTAATAGCAGGAAAAATTATCCCGATAGCATCCTTGATAGACAGATATCAAGTCTAGACCTGAGTGTTTTCAGTGACAGTGATTACAAAACACGCCTTCCTAGACTGTCTTATTGCCTATTGGTAAAAACGGTTTCTTAGGGTTTAATTTAAAAAATACTTTCCACATGAGACACTATTTCTTGTTCTATCATTGATTAGTGATGAAATTAAAATGATTCCAGTCTGCTTTATAACATTCCTTTATTTTTTTGTGATAAGTAGTAATTTTTCTCTTCAGTTGTGCTATCCTTTGCATGAACATGCCCAGCCATCATTACCTTCTCTCAGCTATTATTTCCCTAAACTTTTCATCATTTTTGTTGTTTGTTGAACTACATCCAGTTATTTTAAACAGTGCATTATCTTCTGCACTATCTTTGAAGATAAGCATGAAAATTCCACATCACTGACACCCTGGAGGAGACATTACAAAGACAGACAAGGTTTACAGCACAACAGCACAACATTGCACATAAAAGGCACATGCCACCCAAGAAAAGTTTACTTTTTTTTCACCTATGAAGATGGTAAAAAGCTGTATTTTATCCATTTTAAAGCTACTGTAATAATTCTTGCACAAAGGAAGCATCTGAGTTAAATTTCATGGTGTCTCATAACACAGTAGGACATAAACCAGTAAAATACATACGGGATTAAGTTTCCATAAAGCCCAAAATGATCTGGCATATGAAATCGGAGAAGGAATTTAATCCACTCCTATAATGTGGTCAGGGCACATGACTTCCACCCTGTCTCCATGGCTGCCTGCTACAGGCACGGAGCTAGAATAGCATCCCCAGCTTCTCCGGGCCACTCGCGCAGCACCAGCGATCCATCACCTGGCTGGCTCTCGTGGCCAGGGCCGGGGATGCGGCAGGCTCCCGGTGCAGCTGTTTCATGGCAGCAGTCCGTGCTCCCAACTTCAGTGGCACCCCAAAGCCAGATACACAGGTAACTTCAGAGCACAGAGTAACCAGCTGAGTGTATTAAACTCCCTGTCCTGAGTTATGGTCATTTATAACTGGCCTCGAGGATATTTTTTCTGTTTATCCCCCAGCGCTGGTACCTGCAGGAGACAACACACCGAGGTGCAGATTACCTTGGTTTCCTTCAGCCTGCAGACTCCCTCCTGATGGAAAACACTTCTCAGTTGTCTTTGTAATAGATAAAGCATCTTTTCTGAGCAAACAAATTAAATTAGGAATTAATTTGTTTTAAATGTGAAATAAATTATTCTCTTTACTTAAAAGAAGACAGTCTTATAGGGCAGGAATATTATTTCCTCCTCTTTTTAGAGAGATAAGAAAATACTTAAAGTCTTTTCCATTAAGAGTTTTTAAGTCAAGAACTATTACTGAGCCACTGTGACATGTTTCTGTTGGTAAAAACCACAGCATAAAAAGGGTACAATGCACACACAAAGTTTTAAGTTTTTTAGTCCAAATACCTTTTCCTTGTCACATGATGGTTTCAGGGTTGAGAGCAACTCACATAACAACCGTGCATGCAAGTCAGTCTCTCAAATTTGTTTTCTTTTAAAAGTAGTGTACTTTACAGTGATATTTTCATACCTTTAAACAGAGAAGTAGTCATAATTTTGCTTTAGGAAAGGAAAGCTGTCCTTTTACTTGTCAATTAGGAAAAGGTATGGTTATGTTCCTGTTCTCAAACGTTATTACTCAAAGCACAAAAGCAAGCACATGACTACACTGACCTTCATCTGTTCCCAAATTATGTTTTTTAAAAGCCCTGAATCTGTTTAGGGGGAGTTGTTGAAACCTGAAACGAACTTGGTCTATTGCTTTATAAAGTAGATGAATGTAAAACTTAAGTATTACATTTCAGGCTCTTACTGTACTAAATATAGCAAAATTAGGATGAGGGAGAACGTGAGTCTGGCTTTAGAGAATAATTTTTTATTACAGGCATTGATGGTTACTTTGCAATATTTGATATGTTTCTATTTCTGACAGAAAATCACCATGAATTTGCAGAAGGAAAGTGTCCTCCTCATCGTTTTATATTTTTAAAAGCAGTTACCTTAAAAAAAAATTAACTCCTCCCCCCGCAAATCACACCACCACAAATTGCTAACTAGCTCCAACAGACCCAAGTCTAAGCAGCACCTTGAAATACACCCTTGCATTTAAATGTTCGTTTGCACCCTGCTTGATTAATTTTTAGTAATCTTCACTGTTATTTCTGCTGACATCATAAAACCTTACAATAAGCTCTGTTAAAGTTCATTTGTGCGTTTCAAAGAAAGATTAACCTAAACATAACTCTGTAGGACAAGAACAATAGTAAAAGCATTATTTTCCAACAGAAAAATGGCTTATAAATTGACATTTCTTGACAAGTTTACACATTTTTGACACTTGTCAGATGGGAACTACAACATTCATTAAGTATTTGATCTACTTCAAAAATCATAGAACCTTCAGGTTATAGGAGAGTTTTGGAGATCATCTGATCCAACCTTCTGCTCAAAATCAGGCTAAATTCTAAGTTAGATCCGATTTCTCAGAGCCTTGTTCAGTCAAGGTTTGACTTTCTCCAAGGATGGAGGTTCCACAGCCTCTCTGGGCAAAGCATTCCAGGATGTAACTACTCACAGTGGGTACGTCTTTGTGTCCTGTCTTCCTGCTGTTACAATTTAAACCTCAATATGATAGGATATGTCTATACTGAGGCTCAGCTGACTTTTGACAGCACAGGTTTTGAAGGTCTGCCTTGCTAATGGTTTATTGTGTGATCAGTAATAACTTTGCACAAAACTTTTTTGTGTTTTTTTCTGTAAGTGGCATGGAAGGATTGAGTGTAAGACATTATTTGATCAGCATAAATTACAAATGATGCAAAGCAGAGGTGACTCCAGCACTGATAATCTAGTTCTAAATGGTTATGATCTTACGAAAGCTCAGGCGCCACACACTAGACTCAAGCACAGATCTCCAATAACCAAGAAGAAAAGAGGAAAAAAAGTAGTATCTAATAAAAATACTGCTATTTCAGCTTGCACTAGTGTTATGCCAGCTTGCACATGGTTAAATGATCTTGTTCTACTGCAATAACGGTGAGATTTTAAGAGGTGACTCACACTTAAGGCAAATGAAATGAAGTCCTCATGTTTTTGTCTTTGTATAATTTAATCAGCTGTCCATCAGAACAGTTGGCAAGGATAAATTTATACAAAAATACCTTCATCTCCTTTGCTAAATAATTTCTTTTATCAAATGCATATTCTGATACAAATCTATTGAATGTATATTGACCTCATTTAAAACAAGAAAGAACACTTGGGTCCCAATGGAACCTGTCAGTTCCCTGTCATACAACAAGGAAGTCAGTCTTCAGCACATGTTTACTTGTGCTGCTGAAAGAGGATGACAGATAAAGACATGAGTTAGGTTCAATGTCTGGGTTTTTATGATTAGTACAGTTTGGTGGTTCTTTTATTCAGCATCATTAAATTAATTATACATATAAATTATATGTAAGTATATAATATATACATGTGTGTACATATCTGGCATTCCAATGTGTATGTTCAATTTAGGTAAATGGCCTCATTTAAAAGCATTTGGAGCATTTAAGAGTGTTACAGTATTTTCAGAAGTAAAATAAGTTTTGAATACTTTTCGAAAAGTATTATGGAAAAGGCATCTTCAGTATGGAAAACACCTACAAACTTCCTGAAGACAACATATACCCCAGGAAATCCTGACCAACAGGAAACCTCTCCTCTTCTTCAAGATTTTATCCTTCATTAAGAGTAACGAACCTCTAAGAGTCCTCTAAGTGTGAAGTCCTCTATAATCTTCTTCAACTAGACAACGTGACTTTTCCATATAACTAGCATCACAGCTGTCCTATTAAAAACCAGTAAAATGTCGGACTTTATAGCATTATACGGAATTTTGAACCTGACTAATTTATCTAATAATAATGGGCTTCATATTCACAAATAGAAAAACCATGGATTTCCTATACATAAAGTTCACATTAGTTCACTATGGTGTCAGAAGTTGCACTGAATTTACTTGTGCAAGAGTGTTAGACATTTTACAGTTCAACAGTAGTCACTAATAAGTTAGGATGGCAGCTGTTGTACATCTGAAGCTAACAAATGTTATGTGACCAGAGATGACTGGCATGACATGTGGCCATAGCCTTTTTATACAGTTATGTTCTCAACTATGTCAAAAATGTCCACAAAAGTCCTTCAGAAATACTGTTCCCAAGAAGTTCATGGAAAACTGATCCTTTAATATTTACCCCACTCAGTTGCATATATTCACACATTATCACAGAGTGATAATCTGAAGTTTAAATAAAAATAGTAATGCAAATTATTCATCTGGAAGTCAAGTTCTCAGCACTGTGACTTGAGGCTGGATTCACTTGCTTGAAAGTATAGGGCATATATCAAATTTCCAGCAATCAATTATCATTTCAGCCTTTGTATCTGCGATCATAAATCCAGGCACATGCCCATATGGATAGACAAAGTGCAAAGACAGAACTGTCTTCCAGGCAAATTCCAAAAGCAAGTGTGAAGTTCAGTATTGAAATATCACTCCCTTTTCTGTCCTCATTCTCAAGCAGTACAGGCATTTTTAATTGATCTAATATTTTCTCAGACTTCCTGGAACTTTTACCTTCATAATTTTTATATTGTTAAAAAGGGTTGCTATCACTTTGTGTCCATCCCAGATACCAACACATAAAAAGACTCACTGTAACGATTTAGAGCCTTCCAACAGAGAAGAATTTCCAAAATGCAATTGATTTTACCTACTTATTTCACAAACAAGAAGAATACATTACATTGTGACATTGTCGTAATTCCTTGTGCCATTAGTGTTTTGACAAATTTTTTACATTTAGAAAAGCTTTTTCTAGGGAAAAGTTGTTGCCTTTGCTTTTTATTTTTATCTTCTAGTACCTGACTTTTCAGTGACTAAATATTTATACTTTCAAAAAAAAAAGACATAATATTTTAGCATTTGATAACTCTGAGATTGGGTCCATTTCATATATACCCTATTTCTTCTAATTTTGCATGAACTGATCTTTGAAGTTAGGAGTTAATTGCCCTGACAGGAGAAACACAATTGGAAAGACAGAATGAAGTTGCTGACCATCCATTTCTTTCCATGTGTTTAGGAGAGGGTTTTGGCGTACAGAATGGAGGGCATGAGAAGTTTCAGGCATTTGTAAAGTTACTTGAATTAGGTTTTGCCTGAAACATCCTTCTATAGCAGTGATGGAGAGGATTAAAATTTAAAAGTTAGCACAGTACTAGGATTTGCTCAAACATAAAACACAATCTATACTTATTCCAAGTAATTGCCAGCTGGGGAAAAAAAACCCAAACCCACAAATAAACAAACCAAACCAAACAGTATGACTATAACTTTAGATTGCTTTTTCAAAGTCTTTATATTAGGACAATGTCTGACATTGTATATTCACAGGTGAGAGTATGGACACACACTTGGGACTAGACCATTTAATGGCACAGTAACAACCGGGTTAAGTATGTGGGGGGCAGAGTCCTTCCTTCAGTTGATATATTCACTCTGAAAAAAGGAAATTCCAACAATCCAAACTTTCAGTTCCATCTTCTATGCAATCATTAAAATGTACAATACATAATGTGCCAAAACTCTAACAGTTGAAAAGTCCAGCTCAGACAAAACTTACTGAAAACATAATAAACCATGAGGAGATCTTAAAGTGTCTCCTAATTCTGTCTAAAATAGTAGAGAACTAACCGCAGGTATTACACAAGAAGCAAGAATTGAAGAGGAAATTGGAGGAAAAAGAAGTGACTCCACATCAACAAGATTTGGTCAATGGAAGACAATACAGCATGAAATACAACAGAAAGACAACAGGAAGTAATGCAATTCCATCTGTTACCTGTCATGAGTCCTCATAAAATCCCAGAACTTCTTAGTGCCATTCTGGGGAAAAAAAAAATATAAAATCCATCAGTAAAATTAATTCCAAGTGAAAACGGACTGTAATGAAATTTAACAAAATTTTAACAGGCATTTCTTTGAAAACTTGGTACAGCTGGTTTTATTTATGAAACCATTATTCTGGATTTTTACAGTATTATAGATGCCGAGTATTGTCTTAGGACAGTTCAAAATCTCAGATCCACAATATCATGCTGACCACTAACTTAAGACTACAGTAGACTTTGGGCCCCATTTTGGCCACAGTATCAACTTCAGATGCCCAATCTAGTCATTCAGGCACTAGGAAACTATAAGCTAAGTTCTCACCAGTAAAATAACTCATAGATCGAAGTTCTTCCATGTCCAGAAACAGTCTTAGGACAGCTTAGCGCTTACCTCCTAACTAAACTCATCTGGGATCCAGGAACAAGAAGACATCCTTGCCTCTAACCCCTTACAAGCCCAAAATAGTAGTTTTGTTACGATACGCCTAGGATGAAGAGATCACACTGTTCTACACAGCAGCTGTTACTCTGCACTGCTTGTGGTGGTGAGGATACTCTCTAACTCTCTGTGGCTTGAAGCCACAGCACTCACCCAAGAACTGGGAGAAATACAGTGGATTATTTTCTCAAGTTGGGTCAATTTCTGTCCTCTGTTGTCTTAAAAAGAACGACACCGACTACAGCACAGCTGAAACCAACCCCTGAAAACAAGCATTCTTCCACAGCAATAACGAACATGTACACACTTGCTTACATTAATATTCTATCTCCTATAATCACCTCTTCATACACACCAGTTAACAGACACATGTATATAATGCTTTACCCTGCTTATTTGAAGTGTGACGGTATTTTTCAGCTGAAGTATAACTGAAGAGATTTCACTCCCAGGTCAGTTTTAAGTCTATATAAGGAATCAGTAGGCAACCACAGGAAATTCTTTTGATTGATAACTTTCTCTTATTAACAAGGCAAACAATAGACCTGCTGAAAACCTACATACTTAAAATATGCTTAATGTGAAAAGCAGCACAAGCTCTCTGTTATACAGTATGGTTAAATGGATGAGCAAACCCTCAGCAACTGGTTAATGATTTAAAGCAGGTAAATGTGAGCAATGAAAGAAGAATCAAGTTCAGTTGGTGGGTAAAGGTACCAACCAATATAGACAGGCCCTTCAACTCTCTTACAGATGTCATGGCTACCAAGTACACAACAGCTGGTGGGGATTAGATAACAAGCACTCTGGTTCAGAGATTAAGCTCCTGAGCTTTATGAGTTTACCAAGCTTTCTAGAGGAAGGACTGTTTGCTTACTAGCTGGGTTCTCCTTCATTCCCCTAACTCTAATTATAAACAGTTGTTCACCTCAAGAGAAACTCTACTCTTCCAGTGGTGTCTGTGCATATCTTCTGTTAGCACTGACAGGAATCAAAGGCGTGCATTAGAAGAGAAGCCCTGTCATTGTGTAAGTGCAATATAATGTTGAAAGAGAAATAAAGACAGCAAATTCTCAGCATGAACTGAAATATTGAAGCCATTGTTTATGAAGCTGAGTGTATATCCAATCTGTTCCACCTGGTAAGAGACAGAGGGACAACTTTGAAAGGACTATGACACAACACATATTTGCAACACTTCAATTTAATAGCATACTCTATGCTGTGTGATAAGATAATTTAAGGTATTAAATGTGTAAGGTCCGCTCAACCCTTTTGTAGGTTTATTTCTACCTGTAAGACAAGTATTTGTGAAATTTTCTCTTGTTTGCAGATTGCTGTGCAATTTTCCATTTGACATGAGTGAGCTGGGAAACTATTGACCAAGGATAATCTCTCCTGCATGTACCTTCATGCTGTTTCTCCAGTTTCAACCTTCTCCTGCCACAAACGGTGAGATGTACTACCATGGTTTATTCTCCCTGTGTAGTGTCCACTTGGGAGAAATGCGGATGTCCAGCTGATGGAGAAGACAAAAAAGCCTGAATCAAGGCTCTCGTTGCACTAATTTAGGCTATTAGGCCATACTTCCTAACGTATGATCCCAGCAACAATCTTCTTGACTCTTTCCTCCTGCCATCATTTTGCAAATTATAGAACCTGATTGCTTTGGAGCACTTATGAAAGGGTTTCAAATAGCTTATGGAAAATTACACCCTAGAGAATCATCCTCATCCAGATGGGATCCATCAGATTTGAATGACCTCTTCTTAAGGATGAGCTCCATTAGCATTAACTGAATCTACCTCACAGACATGCACATAATTTTTAACAGAAAGTAAAAGAAGGAACTTAGTACCTAAAGAGAAATCAATCAGAAAATACAATCTATATTTTCTATTTTCTAAGTGTCTGAGCAGCACATAGAGCACTTTCTCTAGAACATGATTTGATTAGTATAAGACCCAAATTCAAAACCAGCCACAGGCTAAATTAATTTGAGACTGTCCATTCAGGATGTTATTATACACTCTGACTGGACAATGTTTGTTAAGCTATTTTCTGCCTATATTTGAATAAAAAAATTATTTCATATGATCAACCTGCACCTGCCCAAATAAATAAATCAATAAACAAATGTAACATTCCAACATCTCATTGTTTACAGTGGCAGAAACTCAAAGGAGCCCCATTCATGCCCCATTGTCCAAGTCAAATGTAATTTGAACCCAACCGTATGGAGTTGAGTTTCTATTGTACCCAAAGCCTGGTTCTTTCCTAACAGACTAGTATGAAGGTTGCTAATTATTAATGGCATGTAAACAGTTACCAATGGTTCTTATGCTGCTTTACATACTTTACAGAACATTAATTCTAACCAGTTTCTAACCAACTACATCAAGCTGTATGTACTATCTCTATCTTATCTTTAAGACAAGAATATTAATTGCTAAAACTGATCAAGATTCATACTTTTTAAAGCCAAGTAGCCATAATTACTTGTTAAACTGGTCTTTGACAATACTCTCCTATCACCTCAGTTACAGATAGTTGGAAAGAATTTAAGGTATCAATGGTCAACACTAGTCCCAAAAGAGGGACTTTTCCCTTTGTGAAATACAAAAGCTCTCTCAAACCCTTAACGCTCTCCATTTTAATAAACATATATATTTGCATTATTATAAAATAGTCCATTCTCCAATGCCTAATAGGAAACAATCAATAATTGTAACCAATATTACACTTGAGAAAGATTTTTAAAAATTATTCTTCAAACAGGAAATGTATCCTGTCACGTTTTATAAAGGCAAATATGTCAAAAGTATTTTATATTAGTTTTTATCTGTTCAGAATAGCAGTTCTGATACTGCAACAACCTCGTGTAACACATCTTTGGTTTGGTAAATCTTTACTCACAAAGTAATCACACTCCAGTTCTGTGCTCAGTGATCAGGTTCCGTGATGTTGCAATGCTGAACTAGTACATATAGTATGTGTAAGTTAATAAAGCTGTATTCCAGGAGAGGCAGCATGTGAGACAACTTCGTTTCATATTACACAGAAGACAGATTACTTACATAAGCACAAATTGCATAAGAAAGCCGTATCAGGTCAGATGAGATGTCCATCTTGCCTAGTATCCTGTCTCTAACAGCTAAAGGAAAATTTAAGAACAGACGAAGCATACAGCAATGCTTCCCCAGAATACTCTTCCAAGCCTTTGACACAGGCAGCTGAAGGGTATCAAAATCCCTCAAAAAGAGTATCCAAATTAAACACAGTTTTCCCCCAACCCAAAAAGCAAGCACAAATAGCCACTTCTATACTATTTGAATGTGCACTAATGTGTCACAAGTCCTGCTCGTCTTGTCTGTAAGACTGACTTGATAACGGCATTGACAACTTAGTCAGAATTACAACAGTATGCTACCAGCTTAACAGTCTGCACAAGAACTTGATGCCTTTTGGTTCAAGTGATTCCAGGACAACCATGCACTGCGAAGAGCTCTCTGCTAGACAAGTGTTGACAGTGGAAGCAAGTTCAGCAGACATGACTCCTACCAGCAGAGAGCTGTTTATGATGCCACCCATACTTGATCTCCACATTCCCTGTCCTCCTTCCATCCTTTAAATCATTTTCCTAAGACTCTTCCTGCACCTGCTCATTGCCATAATTACAGGCAGGAGCCTGTTCACACTGTCTTTTATGGCTAAGTTGGACTTGTCTACCAGCCTATAATCAAAATACCATTCTTTTTCCCAGCTACGCTGTCTCTGTCTAGCTAAAATGCCTTAAGGAGGACTGCACCAGGGATATCACTGTCCTCTGCTTTCCTCCACCACCTTATGCAACATAAGGTGAAGGTGGTGAGGGACTGGAACAGGGTGCCCAGAGAGAAGCTGTGGAGGCCCCATCCCTGGCAGTGCTCAAGGCCAGGTTGGATGGGGCTTTGGGCAACCTGGTCTAGTGGAGAGTGTCCTAGCCCATGGCAGGGAGGTTGGAACTAGAGGATCTTTGAGGTCCCTTCCAACCCAACCCAAACCATCCTACGACTCTGTGATTCTATAATGTCTGAACAATATGGTCAAATTGCTGTCAGAATACCAACGCAAAGGGTAACTTTTGCTTACTAGGGAAACTCACCTAAGACTTAGTCCAGGCTAGCCAATAAAGAAGATAAAAAGGACATGCTATGTTAAGGACATAGGAAGAAACATTCACTGACGCTGATCTTATAGTGACACTGGGTATACTCCACATGTGACAGACCCTGGACATGCTCTCATGCAAATCACCTGGGAGTTTCCCCCTACTCTTCACTTGGGGCAGCTTGAACGCCTTCCTCCCTCTTTTCCGAGGGCAGCACCCATACATGGTCTGCCACTGGAACAGCTCTCAAACCAGCTCACACATCAGGTAAATGTGTCTCCATATGTACCAATACTCAGCCCAGTGTTACAGTGGTACGATCCTGGGCCTTCAAAACAACCCAATCAAACCACCACCCCTCACCCCCCTTAAGTTTGGCTGCGGTCTCTACTGCTGTGTACAGCCCTGCTGGGACTCTCAACATTTTCCGTGTAGATGCAGCTTTTTCAAACGGAGGGAATAAGCACTTGAACACCATTTTAGAGAGACAGATGTAGGCCCTTCCTCAAGGACCCTCCCAAAGAATGGGATCTGTTTATAAATAAGGCAGTGAATTAGAGCCGTGGTGCCCCAGTTATAAATAAGACAACCTGCATCTTTCTACTCAGTTTCGAGATGAGGAAGATAAAAGGACAGTGCTGCAGCAGACTGTCCCATGCAGCTGAAGGTAACCGAAATACAGTGCCACACTAAGGGCTGACACAGCAGAAGTCTGTGGAATCATGAATGACATGGAGATGGCCAATGTGAAACAACTGTTCGCTACTTCTCATAATATAGGAGCATTGTCTCATCGCTGGCTACCTGAGGAGAAAGGTTAAGGCTTATCTGGGCACTTTCGAGGAACCAGTGCTGAAGTCAAGCACCAGCGCAGAGAAGTTTGCCTTGGTTAGTCTACATGTAAAAGAACTGATAGCTTCTGAAACACCTATGTGCAAATGGTATTATATATCTGGTTTTTACTCACATAATTAAAGGTGTATACTTCTTAGATTTTATTAAAAGTTTTATTCTGAAGAGTAAACTGAAGACATTTTAGTGTAACAGGTGCAAGAACACTCACTAAACCTCTTTAAACGCTTCCTTTAACTCTCTCTCATAATTGTTACCCAACATGACACAAGGGTGTCTAAAATAAATCCTCAACATAAACATCTGCAGTCACAGATTTCCTGTAGTTATTCCATTGTGAGTTCAAACCATTCAACAAATCAAAATTTATGTTGAATTTGCACTGATTTAAGTGACAGCAAAACTTCTTGTAATGAGCTCTGGACAGACAACACATGACTGAACCAGAAACAATACGTATCCAAAATCTACTCAAAGTTTCTTTTTTATTTGCCTTATTTAAGTATTTAATAATTTTTTAAGTTTTACTGAATTGAAGACATTGGCCAATGTCACCTCCTATGCTTGTCCTCAGAAAACAACTGCTCGGACAGACAAAGTTGCCAAGAACTGCACACTCACACCAAAATCACTTCAGTAAAATGGGTTCATACTTTGCATTACAAATTTTTGAGGAGACTGGTAACAGGCTAAGCAGGCAGATCACTTAAAATGTTGGGGACATACATCCAAAACAGCAAACTAACTTCATATATGCCACTAAAAGGGGGGGTGGGGGGGAATCTGTCCATGACAATGATTAACTGCTTATTGTTTACATTACAGGAGAGACAACATGACGTTTGGCGACCCATTGTGATAGGCATTAAACATATGTAGTGGGAACAGTTCCTGTTCAATGATCTTACAATTCAGTTAGAGCCCAGACAAAAGCTGGTGTAAACAAACAGCAGCAGTTAAGGAAAAAAGACAAATACATTATGGTATAGATAAGCTACAGGCACAAGTTGTGAGGCCTAACATGACAAACAGTCATGATCCCCTAGCCTCTACCAGTTGGACTAGGTTTAAGGCAGTCAGTCAAGAAGTAAATGTTCCATGTTTGTGAAAAAAAATCCAACCCGAGACGCTGAAGCAATTACAGCATAAAAATAACTGTCCTCATTGCTCCATTTACTCTGTTTCCACGCTCCTAAGACACAAGAGCAGTTAATGTCCTTAATGCAAAGGGATTATGACCATTCTTCATGTAATAAAATTATACACTATAGGTAAAGAAAAACAGATAAGAGAATTAATTGGCAAATAACGGTGTTAAACCAGAGTCAGCAAAGCCAAGCAAGTGTGCGGTCCCTGTTTAATAATTTACATGTAACAAAGCAGTAAAACTCCCTAGAGGAATAATCAGATTTTGCTTTTTTCTGTTCTCAAAAACTTTTTTAAAGGTATGAGGCTATTTTCTTCTCTAATAACGTGTAAAAGTTTTTTTTCTGTTGCACTTATTTTCCCATTCAACCCATCTTCTATAAATTTATCTACACAATTTAGTATCAATGTGCACAGCAATGCCTCTATCTGGACATTCACTACACATTCTCTGGCTGAGGTGTCTACTTGTTGGCCAGAACCTCATGGCAGAAGAACACCAAACTTGTTACTTTATTAGCTGCGTTTTCCTCAGGTTAATCCAGATGAGCAGCACGCCTGGGGAATCAAGTAACCGACTCATGAGGACAGACAAAAATCTGCACCAGCTCCTGCAGTCTCCTGCCACCTTTATTTCCGTAAGTGGCCTTAGCTTAATGCTTTTCAATCATACTCACCTTTTTATGATCAATAAAAGCTGCCAAGAGGTAAATTCGCAATAAAAGCAACTCAGTAATTAATTCCTTTTTGCTTTATACAATATATGCTCCGAGAATGGGAAAATATGCCCTGAAGAGGAGCATTAGCTGCTGCTTCTCTTGAATCACAGTTCTTGGGCTAAACAGAGTGGACCCTATGGTAAAACCAGCAAGACAAGAGATATGGGATGCTAGAAGTTAAGCCCCCATCCTTCTGTAAATGAACCTGTCCCTTCCTTTCTCCACTCGCTACAGAAGTGCTTCTATCAGTTGAGATTTCCTTGTCAAGTTTCTTTTTACAGCTTAATAGAATCTGATGTCACATTTGTAGCAGTTTTCAGTGGAAACATAGGAGGATGTACAATCTAATATAAACTATTTCTTGCCAGCTGAATTATCAATGCTATAACTCTTTGTTATATATAATCAATGCATAATGTCTCCAGAGTCCACAAAGACATACCCAGAGAGCTGTACTTCCCGGCCAAACTCAAAAGACTGAATACTTTTTGCTTTTCACTTTCCCATCAGAAAATGAATGGCCAAATTACCTTGCACTGTATGAATATTTTTCAGAGTATTTTCAACAGTATCCCACATACAAAAAAAAAAAATATGTGAATAAATAATAAACCACCAGCTTTCATCCCCAAAAATCCATAGTTTGAGATTTTTTTAAAGAAATAAGGCATTAGTAGTCAACATGATATGGTGAAACCCGTATGAAGAACAGAAGTCAAACAGAGAAAGATTGCTAAAGCAAGGTTGTGTTTGTCAGGTTTTCCAAATAAGAATTAAAAAAGTAAAATACCTGTTCCATATGCTTTAAAAGTTTCATTGCTTCCTGTTGAATATTTTTACTTGATTAATAAGTTAGTGGGGTGTTTTTTTGTTTATAGAGGCTAGAGAGCTGCCATACTGTATGTAAAAAATCATCTTCATCCACAAAAACACAGTGTAAAGGAACAGTCAAAAATTCAAGGACAATTAATATTCAACTTTATCATCTAAAAGAAAAACCCTGTCCCGAACAGACTATTTTGCATATGAAATCTGTTTGAAATAATGACTTATCATAGGTTTTTTGTCTGCTTTAAAGGTTTGATTTGATAAGCAGAGAGAAAGCTGTCATCTTTTTATGTAATTACAGATTTCATAGAAAGTATTACCTATCTTTCAAAATGAAAGGCAGAACTTTCAGCTGGCATAAAACCATGCAACTTGATTAAAAAAATAATAAAATCAATAAAATCATTCTAATTTGCATTCATTGAGTGCCTGGCTTTTTTTTCCTTTTGAACATACACAGCAGTATTAGGGAACTGTCTAATGCTTGGCTATCGTATTACACAGCTACTCATTTAAATGCTATTAAACTCACTCAGTCCTAGGGCGCAGTCCCGTAACAGCGTAAGTCAACTGAAACCCAGGCTGCCCCTTGGTCTACCCCAGCTGCACGTCTCTGCTTTACCCCTACTCCATCACTGGCATTTGTGTAACCACGCAGCAAGCTGGTTCTGGGAAGCGATCTGATAAAAACCCCAAAACTCTACAACAAAACCTGATTTTAAAAAAAAAAAAGTTAGTAGTTAAGATTAACGTAATGGCATTATATACACACCAAGTTTTCACGAATGACTATCAAGCAGAACAGCCTTGGCCTATTCAAAACTACTGCAAGAGGACAGAGATGTATTTGATAAGGAGCGTTCTAGAGAAAGACACACGCACACAAAAAAGCTTAAATTACAATTTCAATCCACACCCACTAATCCACTCCATCAGACTGCACACGCTGGAGTAAATGAAGCTTCATCTTCAAAAAACAATTTGCAGAATTACTTGCTGATGTTGAAGAACTACTTCAAAAGAGTTTAGGTGTTGTGGAATTTTACTGTTTTTTAAACAAGCCACTATTTAAGCTCAAGAGGAACAGAGGGAGGTGTGTGTGTGTTTGTTTTTTAAACAAAGCTTGTAAGATTTCATTACTGAACTATCCAGAATGTTTATTTGAAAAGCATTATGATTACAAATAATAGCATTTTGCAGTTTTTCATTTAGCCATATTCAAATGTTCCAGTTAGAAATGACTGGTTTTACTGCCTTTGTGAAATCTACATCCAAAAATATGCAAACTGATGACTTTTTACAACATTAAAAATGAACATTCTATCTGAAGCATAAATACTACCGCTGCTAATTGGTTTTAATTGAGAACATTAACAATTTCGTTAGTAAGACTAAGTTAGTGAAGTTCATGGGGACAAATCCTTCCACGCACTGAAGAACAACACACCAGCTCCAGCTGACACAGCAGTTCTGGGCAGGGCAAGGGAAAGTTGCTGCGGTCTCCACTACATTCACTTTAAGGATCTTGAACTAGAGACAGAAGTGCTCAGCTCTATGCGATGGCAAACTCTCTGAGGTATGGACTTGACGTCTTATCTGAAATTAGCTGGAAGACAAAGGTACTTCTTGAAGAAATCATAATGTATACCAGTGGAGACCACACCAAGGATACCTCAAGAGACATAAAACCTAAGGTCATAGACTATAATTTTTACAACCCGTATCAATTTTCTCTTCAAAGTAAGGGTTATTCTGGTAGGAGTCTGTAATGAAACTGCAAACAGATGGTTATGGCAATAGAGTTTACTGTTCAAAGGTGCAATTTTTTCACACTTTAGGAGGTAAAACAAACAGTGGGGAATGCATTAATTTATTCAACTGTTAATGCAACACTGGGCCAAGCCACTTTGTTCATTTTATGTACATCAACTGCCAGAACAATTACAACTAAGATACTTGATGTGTAAGTAAACTTTCTCGTATAATCCTCTGGAAGTTTACTTTTCAGGTCACAGTTTGTTTTTTGTGTGTACTCTTCAACAATGGAGTTGTTGCAGTTTAGCTTGGCATTCAGCTATCAGTACGATCACTTAACCTTTGAATGAAATTTATAAAACATGAGAATTAAGCATATATAAGTACACTAAATTAAGTCAAATCTCCTTTCTCTCCTTGATTTTCTATTTTTAATATAAATTATTATTAAGCACAATTGCATATACATACCAAACACGCTTTGTTCCAAGTCAAATACATAGCAGCATACTGAAATCTATACTACAAAGAATAAGGATATGGTGCTTGCGCTGAGAAACACGATATGCACAAAGGTCAAATTTATGACTTTCTCACATAATTTTACTGCCAGGTTGGCATATAATTTAAGGTTATAAACTGAGATACAGACGGGGCTTTCCTAGTACTAAGTTAACTCCAATTCCATGGAAAGGAACCAATTGCTAATAGGTAAGAGTTTTCAGACTGTAGTGTTATTGTATATAAATGACAAGACTTAAAGCAAGTATTCAACTGCTCTGTTTTACTGAAATTCCTGTCATACTACTAAATTTTGCCACACATATTTTCCCATTTTCACTAAACTGTGTTTTCCCTTTGAAGTACATGACACACTTTGTTATTCCGCAGGGATAAAAGGAACATACATCTGAAACTTTTGATTGGACATAGTTAAGGAATACATTCCTAATACTGAAAGATGATTTAACAGAGAGAATACCCCTTGCAAACTGTGCATTCAGCTGATGTGACAGCAAAATACTGTAAATAAGTACTGTACTTTCAAACAGATGTCATGCACATCTCACACAGCCAGTTACATCCATACTTGCTGAAAACTTGCACAGCAAAGGCCATTTTGTAATCTTTTTCCTATGTTTTTCTGTTATTGTTAAAGAAAAAAACCTCACACAATTTGCAATAACAATTTATTGCAAAATTACTATCAAAGCAACAAAACCTCAGGAAATTAAAACAACTAAGATTTCTTTTGCCATACCTTTTGCTTAATCTGACCTAAATCAGTATTTCCACCAAAGTATCACCCACTTTCCCTGCTTTCTGCAGTGCCTCCTGCATGCAAACAGCATAAACATTTCTGCAACCACACACTGAGCCACACTGAAGACAGCGTCTGGTTAAACCAACTCAGCACAAAAAAGCTTCTCCATTGCCAGTCACGTTGCCGCTGCATAAAGTTACATGCCACACAAAAGAGGGGATAACTGTACCTGTAATTTCACATCTCATCCTACAATTCTGATCTGCCAAATAATGAAAGACATACTAGACTTGACGATGTTCAATAGGATTAATAAACCTATCTTTGAAGAGGATCAGAAGCTAGAAGCAATTGAAACAATTGTCTTGGGTAAACCATGACCAGAAACTGTAATATTTTGTCTTCTGAATTCTGGACCAGGACAAGCAAAAGTGTTACTAACTTAAAAACACATCCCTGTGAAAAAGAAGCACGGATTTTTTTTAATTTTTAATTTTTTTTTTTAGTTTATTGTACACATTACGCATCCAGTGAACACCAAGGGAAAAGAAAAATAGAATACCCTGAACAACCTATGAGGCTGAGAAACGTAGATCCAGGAGGCACATCTGTGGGCTCCAGCTCAGAGATTAAAAGCCAAGGAAATACCTCAACCAGAGAGTTGCTGAGAACTCCTAGGTGTTCTGTGTTTTGTTTCTTTTTCTGGAGTTTTCCTTATTTGTGTAAGTTGTTACATATTCATGGAGTTAGAAACAAACAAACAAAAATAGCCTTTGTAGTTCAGTAATAAACAAATCTGGGGAGCAAGAGGCATGGGTTCATATCCCTGCTCCAATATATAATAATTCATTAACAACTCCAAAAGACGGTATTTAAGAAAGCACTTTGTAGCTTGCAGTAACTTTCAAGGCACTCACTGGAAAGATGGAAGATCTGAATTTAGACTTTACAGTGAACCAGTGTCATTTCAGGCAAATGGCAGAACCGTCAAATAACATCTAAACACCTTTATTGAATAATGAAGTCATATTCTGTGGTGGGATTTAAACTGCAATATTTGTCCTAAGATTACAAAACTATTCCTGCTCTGCTGCCTGATAGAACCTTAGTGAAATTCAGTGAGATGGAGTCCTGTAAATTCCTTTGGAAAATGGCACCTATACTCTTAAGTCACTAAAGACAACATTTTCTAAACTGCCAAATTTTACTGAGATACAGTTAACTACAAGAAAAATAAACTTTGTTTTAAAATTTTAAGGAGACCAGAAGAATGAAAAACATCTCCAGAAAATTTGTTGTAATCTTTTCTGGCCCATTGGTAGCAGCTTCTTTTGACCACAAAGTTACTGATACCAAGGGTCTGACTGTGAAACTTCAGACTACTGAGATTTAATGACAGGCAGGGAAAATAATTCTGCACTCGTAATAACACACCTTGATGTCTGAAGTAGCTGTTTGAAGATGGAATGAGATTCAATATAAAGTACCCATTGCGAGTCCAAGACCCCCCAGTAGATGACAAATCTTCCTTGATATTCTTTAACTCCTTCCTGTACTCATCCGGTACACTCATTAGTCAAAATATCCTTTCAGCCCCTTAGAAAGAGGACTCTTCAAATGATGCATACTGGACAAACACTGCTTTGATCCAAACCACGTTCCTACAACTCATGATTCCCCTGACCGCTTACTGGTATAGCGCCCTAAAGAATTTGGGACTGCTGAAGACAACCTCGTGTAGAATCTGACCCAGAGACACATCCACCCCACTTATTCGCTGAGATTTAGGGCTCTCACCTCATCTCTGCAGGCACAGCAGGGAGAGAAACAAACGCAAGTATAGTAAGCAGAAAGGGAAAATGAATTAAAATCATCAGTCCCAAGGCAACCACTACGCCTACAAGCATAATTTCTTCTTCTTTGCTACCCTGGGTCATGACCCTCATCCAAAAGAGGAAGGAAAGAAACTGTCCTTTCATCATTAATTTCACTATGTCATTCAGAAAAACAACACTGACAACACCATAAAACCACAGTTTAAGTTGCCACTGGTATTTCAGCCAAAAGCTAATCACCACCATCAATTGGCTAATATTTCTCATTACCTCTTTAGTTATTCTAACAAGTTCCATTGCAACTTATACAAGGTCTGATTAAAATCTTCCCTGGCTGACAAAGAGCCAGCAGAAAAAAATTCTACCCCTCTTCTACCACAATACTGGACCATTCCATTTGTAGACAAATAAATTATAAAGCTGCATTCAAAAACTATGCAGTTGATGAACGCTGTTCTAATTTCAGAAAGGAAAACTACCTGAAGCAGATCACTGATAAGAAAAATCCTGTGTACAGACTGTTGTATCCTGAAATTGGATTATAAAAAACCAACACAGAAAACAATCCATCATGGTAAACTTCAAAGTTACTTGGTTTTGCAAATGCACCTGTAAAGCAATAGCATAGACCACGTAAGTATGATTTTTAAAAGTAATTAACAAATCCATTTATTTATAATTTTCAAAGGACAACACATTTCTGATGCAGATGTTAAATCAATGCAGGAACAACATACTCAATGAACTGTACAGCTTGCATCACACACCAGTCTGGTACATGCCAACAAAGGACCAGCATTAACAAGATTGACCAAGGTTAGCAAGCAGCACTTGGGAGATCCTAGGTTTCAACAAAGCTGGGAACAAAGCCAGATGCAACACCGTGGTGTCTCCATGGTGAACTAAGAGCAGAGAAGGACGCCTCCTACACAGTAAGTCTTATAGAAACAGAAGGCTACTGCTTACTGCAAGTGCTTTCACAGTCAAGGTCCCAGAATTTTTAGCATGTCCCCTCAGCAGCAGTGAATACTGTGAGCATGTTAGAACTATTTATTGCCATTACTGCCAGCTCCTTCAACAGAATACCAAGACACCTTAAGGTCTAAGACTTTATCCTGAGCATGCAATGGCACAAACCCAGCATAAACAGAAGAGCCTAAAATCTTAGACAAAGAATGAAGTTCACAAATTTCCTCCAGAGATTCAGCAGGGCTGGTCTGAGAATGAAAGATTAACTTCCGCAAGTACTACAGACGATTACACACCTCCCCTTGCAAGAGCAAGACACACTTTTCTGACGAAAAAGTATACAAAACATAGCACTGCAGAAAGTTGTTTCATTTCTCTTTTATCCTCTCCCCAAGGCACAACTGTTAGGTGTGGTTTGTCATCCCACTTAATGCAGTGCTGGAAGGCATGCCACTGCTCTATCATAAGGGCTGCAGAAGAATGTACAGAGGGGAGGGAAGACACAATGCCAACTGGCATTCATCGGGGTTTTTTTGAGAAATACTTCAAAAGCAAATATTTCAACAGTTTTTCCGTTTAGTAAAATAGTTTCCCTAACTAGCTTGTTTTCAGCCCCTGGGTGTGATTAAGTCTTTACTCTCCCACCCCCCAACATAATTCTTACACTTAGATCTTGACATTTATATTATGACTTTTACAAATTAATCTTTCTCTATGAAATGTACAGTAATGCTCTAGGAAGGCTCGTACGTTCCCTTGAGTATTGTGAGAGTTTTGCCAAGAGATTTTAACTCCTAGTCAGATCAAAGAGAAATAAAGGAGATAAAAAGAAGCTGGGCTCTCCAGACTGACAGGTGACAGGTCAACCATCTCTCCTCAACAAGAAAAAAAGGATGGTTTACAGAAACAATCAGGGAGGCCATCAGGTTTCAAATTTGAAGGAACTATCGTGTAAAGTATTAAAGTAGTCATTTCTGTACTAATGATCGCTGACTGGTTTCATTGAAAAGGAGGCGAATGTTCTTACGTTATTATTTATCTTACGGAGTGATACAAATCAGATGAGTTACAGATCAAATTTTAGGCCATACAGACTACAGTGCTATGGAAACAACACAAGCCTTCCAGACAAAGCAAGTCAGAAACTGCCTACCTGCATCCAATAATTTAAAGTGTCAAAAATGTTACAAAGCAGAGTGCTAAAAGCAGACATACATATGAAATTCTAAAATGGATTTGCCAAAAGATTTGATAGCCAACTTTTCTTCCAATCCTGCTGCTTTGAAAGCTCAACAAGCTTCAATGGCCAAACGGTAACAAATGTAGGTCTTAAAGGCAAAATGAAACTAAACAGTGATAGTTTATTTCAGCAGATCAAGATAAAATATATACAAGAGCTATATAGACTCATACCCTAAATAATTTTTTCAATTATTTACAATGTTGCACTCAATATACAAATTTACCTGTTTCCCCTGTTTTTTCCACACCTTGACTTGCAGTTCAGTTTGTCAGAACATGTAATTTCTGGTCAAAAAGCACTGAACTGCTGCCACTCCAATCACCTTACTTTTTAAGTAAATTAAAAAAAAAAATTGTTAAGTCAAATTGCGTTAGACTTTGCCTGAACTAGGATTAAGTAGAAACAATGCAAGTGAAAACCTGGCCTCACCAGTAAGAGGAGCAAAAATACAATGTTATTCAACAAGATGTGAATTTCAAAAGTTTATAAAAATACATGCTGAAGATCTTAGTGTCTAGCCGGACCCATTTATAATCTAGAACCTTTTTATGCAGTAAAACAAAACACCACATCCATTCCAAGTTCACAGATAACTATCATCATTAATTAAAACATCAGCTAAAATGACAAATATAATGGAAAAGAATCTGTAAAACAATAACACCAAGTTATCAAATTCTATGTAGTTGATTGCACAGTCAATATTCCTACTCCTAACTTAAAAGATCTTGCATGTCATGAAAATCTTACAGAATCATTCAAATAACATTATGCTTTTTGATGACATATACCATTTCTAAGCACATGATGTGCAGAAAATCCAGTGACTGCAGTCATCACAGACTAGGCTCTTGGTGAAAACAATTTTCTACATTACGAATCAGATCTAGAGTCAGAATCACACATAGATGTAGCTGTTTAACTCCAGAAAGAACTTGTGAATTAAAACTGAAACTACACCACTGAACATTTCTGAAATCTTAAGATGGATAGCGAATAATGCAGGGTCTGCTTTACCAGCTTGCTGAGAAACTCTTCTAGTCCTGCAAAACAATTGTTTGTATTTGCTTACTAAATATGCACCTTGATCATACGCTGCATGACACACCAGAATAAGCATTTGGCTCAAAGCCTCAGTGGAAATGTTGTTTTCTTTGCACACTTTTTTTAATCCACTTTTTTTTTTTTTTAATTAGATGTACTACACAACTCTAAAAACACACTATTTACTGACTGTGCAGACTGTGGAGGGAAAAGATGACAGGGGAGAGGAAAGTGAGATGACCAGGTTCTGGAAGAAACACTCATGCAATTACTAGATGATACACAAATACACACTCCGAACACACAGAACGTATCTTATACACTGCAACAGAAACAAAAATAACTATTTCAGAAATGTGTAAGAATTTGAAGCACTATTCAATTAAAAATACCAGAAGAAGGCCTCCCTAAATACAGGGGAAAGAAAACTAAAAAACACAGTAACTACCACCTCCTTTTTTACACTTGTGTACTTTTCCCTCTGTACCTCAGGAAAAAAACACTCCTGGAAATAGAAAAAATAATCTTGCACACATGCACACACAGAACACACAGAGGGTCACAAAAGCTATGAAAGAGATACTTAACACAGGTTCCTGAGTAGATGAGAAGCCATTAAACTTTCACCTTTAGGTAGTTACGATGATCTGATGTCTCTTTTATGATATCTCCCACTTTTTAAAATTAAAATCTACAATGTGTTTAACAAGCAATTCTTCCATCAATCTTTGATGTGTTTTACTTATAAAGCAATGACAGTTTTCAGTTCAGTCTCCTTAAAGTTCCAGAGAAACCATTTTCCACTCACTTGCTTTGAAAGCCATTAAAACAACTTGATGAAGAACAGCAGCAGGGGGCTAATAGAAACCCAGGCTTAGTAACAATCTTTAGATTTTTCTCCTAAGACTTTCTCACAGACCCTCCTCACAAAGATCCTCAGGGCTTTTCATCCTCTCCTTTCTCCCCACCCCCCAAAAAAATCAGTTCAAAGTGACAGATGCAACTAGCTCCAGGTTCTGCTACTTTCCTAATTTCACTTTTACCTCTCAATTTTGATAGACTCAACTGAAATTTGATTCCCATAGCGGTGGTCATCCCCTCCTCATCTTCCCGTTGGGAAAAAACCAAAACACAGAGCGATTCAAGAAGTAACATGAATCTTCTAACCTGTCATCTATTCTGAAGACAACACTAGTACAGAGAAACGTACCATACACAACTGGCATTCAATTAATTCAATTCATTAGTGATTAACTGATTAGTGATTTATATACAGTTTTATGCTTTACTGCAGTATTTCTGAGACCTCTGTAAAGACAGTGATTGTGTAACAGTTTAAATCTTGGGATATAAGAACTATGTAAGAGTCAACTGCAAATAACCTTCAACCACTCTTTAAAAATAGAAACGGTCTGTAACAAATTCAAAGTTCTTTGGTTATAGTTTCATGCAAATGTAAAAATCAAATTTTTATGGAAAACAGAAGTATTAGGGTAGTACTTACACTGATGAGAATCACTAAAGCATACTCTTATATCTGTTGCTGCGCTCACCATCATTTTACTTCTTTATCACTATGGCCATTGGGAGTGCAATCTTTGTTGATCACTAATTCTGGGGAACTTTAGAAACTCCAGAGCTCTACGGACTCTTCAATTGCTGTATCGAAGTGATGCCACTGTGGTCAAAATCCCACACGTGGCATTTCTGCAACATGAACAGCTACTTCTGTGATGCAGGGCTATGGGACCCACCTGTTTATCCCAGACTCTAGTTACAATCCCTAGTTCTTTTAAAAACTAGAGCTACAGTTACGATACACATGGCTAGGAGGAAACACAGACTAAAGAAGGCCAAATACATGTCTCCTCATCTTGAGGATGGGCCAGCACATACGAGAGATCTGAGGTCAGGAAAGACAGATGCTGGGCATTCCCATTACAGCTAAGTCACCTCTTGTTCTTACACCTTTCAGCTTTATGGTCTCCTGTTGGCGACTCTCACAATTTGTGTTTCGACTTTATTTTAGCAAGTTCGTATCTGTAAAACAAACTGGGAGAATACATTGTGGAACAAACTTCTAGATGTCTGAGAAGAAATCTTATTGATACTTTCTCAGAGCAATGTCAACAATCATACTTTCTGCATCTTGCCCTTCTGCTAAAGTATTACACTATTAAAATGTTAATGTGAGATCTGTTCCTTTAATGAGATTTTCTTAAAAAATTAGCAGAAGAAATCAGAAGAAATTCTAAGTCAGTGAGCTGACATACACTCCTGTCAGTAAGCACACAAAAAGTTTCTGTTGGCTTTTGGAGATAATTCTATCATAAATATTGGAAAAGGATCCATCAAGAACATAAACTAAAGTAGTTTTAGAAGTACAGAAACAATATCCTAAGGAACAGGAACAGTTATGTATGTGTAGTTTTCTACAAGCATAAAACCTCTTTACAGAATTGAAAAAATGTAAGGCTGGAAGGACCTCACAAGATTACTCAGTACGACTCTCTCTTAACGGGGGCAGGATCAAACATATGTTATGTGAGTGCTATATAATACATGCCAGATACAGAATACGCATCAGAGCATTATCCAGCCAGAGCCTCCATTCAGGCTGTTCCATCATTCAAACTATTCTACCATTTGTGCAATTTTAGGTTTAAAATAAACACTTGCAATAGTATACATGTACTAGCACCGTAAGACTATTATGCTAGAAGTACATGAGCTAGAGTTCATCATGAATGCTACTGCAGAAAAACCATTTAATTAAAATTACCATTAGCAATACTTCTTTTTGTATTAGTTTTCAAGTATTAATGCTTAATTCTCCAGGAGGATAAACTTTTTTTCTGCCCCATATTTTCTCTTCTCAGAGAAAGAACATCTCTCACCTTTAGGAGTTTAGCCTCATTTCCCTATAATGTATTCATCACTGCTCAGCACATCTGTCCCAGCAAATCCCATTTCCTGTTCTATTCATGAGGCTCAGCAACCTGGAGCTTTAGTGATTGCCGCCACACTTTTCCCATGGCCTTCTCACCTCTCACCCCCCCCACGCACCCCGCTCCCATTGTTTATCATCTGTTCTCCCCTGCTGCAAACTGCTGTCAGATGTTCACTTATCCCTAATCTTACTCACTGCCTTTGATATTCTTTCTAATCCAACAACCTGTCAACTGGGGCATCAGCCCATGTCCAGACCAGCTGCTCTGTCACAGGCCATAAGATTCCCTCTCAGCTCCAAGAGGTATTTAAAGGATTTTGACACAGCAACCGCAACGTGAAACAAATAATTAATGCTGTTTTGATCAGCGATCGGGGCTTTAGTGTGACATGAGCTGACCACTAAGAAAAACTGAGCTTTACTTTGTTTAAACTTCAGTAAACTGTAGTGTTACTGTATTAACAAGATTTTGATCGATGTCTGAAGGACAGTACCAAAAAGCAAAGTTCTTTAACTTGTTTTAGTTAAAAATTATGAAGAATAATTAATCTGAATGAAAGTCAGAAGGGCAGTTAACTTTACATGCCTGCTGCGTAAAGCATGCTTATTTATGCGACATCGACTTGTGTAGAGATTTCAAAGCACGGGAGCTGACCTTTTATGAGTTACAGCTGAAAATACAAATGTATTTTAAATGCGGCAGCAGTGGAGGTAAAACTGTTATCTAAAACACGCTTGTATTCTCATGCATATAACAAATCAGAGCTTCATCCCATAGAGACCATCGAACCCAGCCATTTTATAGAATATGCCCATTTATAGAAAATGTCTAATTTCCATAATATTCAGATCTGTTATACGCACTTAAAATGTTACAGTGCTCATCTGCTTTAAAACATACCAAATACATATAATGTCATAGCTGAAATTATGACTCAGATGGCAGATTTTTTTTTGTATTGGAAAAAGAAGTTACTGCTATTTAAGCAAACATATGCATTTTGATTGACACTGAAAAACAAAGCAAGCAGTTAGTTCTTGAAGAACATAATACTATGTTATTTCATAGATCTAACTGCAATTACTGCAAAAGAGACTGTACCAGACAAGGCAAAAAAGCCTACTTTATACCCTACAGTAGCTGTATTTCAGACACACAAAAAAATAATAATAAATCTCAGCGATGGATTTTCTAACATGGTTCATTCACTTAGAACTAAACCACTTTCATTCTTAGGGCTTGTTCATACTAGGACATCAAGAAAATGAATCTGAAATAAGTACCTTGATGAACTTGAATTCTGCCGCTTAAACTCCATTAAACCCCTGTGTGGACACAGTCATTCAGTTTAGTTTACTGCTCCCTCAGGGCATGCACTGGAAAGTTAACATGGATTAAGGTAGGGTATGAATTCAAAGTGCAGTCGTACTTTGAAAATGGTTTAACAGTAAACAGAACCAGACTCTTTGTTGTAGAATGAGACAGGGAGTTAATCAGGAAAGTCCTGTGTAGACACGCCCTTGCAGATGAGGCTACTGGAGTGGTATTGTCAAAGCCAATGGTTTTCAACCTCTTCATCTGCAGACCTGGAAACATCTTCCAGTGAAGTTGCAGAACTTCACAGCGCATTAAAATCTGCTCATAATTGATATGCTTTTCTCAGTTGACTCACATGGATGACCTAGAAGTAGTCCAATGGCCCTCAACAAGCCACATCTCAGAACTTGAAAAATAGTGGTTCGAGTTAATGTTCCTCCTAATATGCAGTCTTAACTTCACAGCTATTGTACAGTAACGCATGCAGTCTAGCTATTGATGACATTAAATGAGATTTCAATGCTAATTATGCATGTGTAGTCACATTTCAGCCCTGTGCACAGAAGCTACAGAAGATGCTCGACAGAGCCTTACTCTTTCCAGTAAGTGACATTTGTTGTCATAAGTTTGTTACATCACAATGTGACTGATCTAAAAATGCGAGGTTTCATTACTACCACCTATTTTTTATGTATTTACTTCAAGGAACCCTACAGACACTTGTCAAAGCATGCTGGATAAAGAAATTAAGACTAATACACCATAATATCCACTGAAACAAAAACAAGTACTAGTGGGTTTTTTTTTTTCAACTACTACTCTTATTAACTAATTCTTCTCATTTCCCCCTTTAGTAATTCATAAACATCTCATATAAAAATAACTCGTATGAATTTCCAGAGTTAAAAGTTAAATTCAAGGTATATAGGCCAGAAGCAGATACACCTAGATCCCTTAATTTCTTTTTCTTAAGCCTGTACTCTAATTGCAAAGAACAGTGTTTCTCTCAAAGGAAATTATGTTCCCTCAGTATTTAACTCCCTAATGCCTTCATTGCAAAAACTTTGCATTTCTTTCACCCATGAAAAATAATGATATTGCACTTCAAACATAATTCTCGGTTAACACAGCAGCCGTCAGATCAAAAATCTGTCTCATCCAGGATCCTACCTCCGACAGAAGCCAAGATGCCTAAGGAAGAATATATTGTCAAAGTATTCTCAGCCCCCTGCAATTTGCAGCTCAGGGACTTCCTGAGCTAGAAGCGGCATGTTTGCATTTAAGATTAGTACTATATTCTGACATAACAGACTTGACAAGCTGAAGAAAATGAGACAAATTTTGCAGCGAAAATGGCATCTGCTTTTATTGCACTACTGCTTTGAAAAAATGAACTGCAAATAAATGTATTACTCTGTAGCACATTTCCTACTACTGGAGCTTTTTGAAGATACTTGTTTGAACAGGTAACTTAAAAATCTGTTTACTCCCTCAACAGCACCATTTTTAACTGTCAAAACAGAAAAGAATGTTTTATGTTTATAAAAAAGCAGACGGAAGTTCCAGAGAATATTTCAGGCAGCTGGGCACATTCGTATTGCTATTATCATATAAAACCCCCCCCTCTGAATGTAAGATCAGATTGTTAATATTATTGTAACACTGCAATGCTTTGCTTTTTCATCTTCTAACTTTCCATGATGTTAATGATACAGGCCTTGCTTCTCTCTGCAGGTATACATAGAATCAGGGTTTTAATCCTCACGACATCTCCAAAACAGTTAAATTGTGAGGCACTGAAACAGAGTGCTTGCTTATGGTCACAAAAGAAATCAGTAGCAAATCTAAGATTAGAAATAAGAAATTCCTTCTTCACCGATCAACTGCACAATACTCCTGAAGAACATTTGCTACCCATTATAAAGTTCATGATGTATTAAAATCTACAATAGTCTTCAAAATTACTTTAGAATGACTGTAAAACTCAAAGGGATTATAATTGAATTCCCCTAACACTGAACAAAAACATGATGTATTAAAATCAAATTGAAGGGAGCATTTTTCACGTTTAACTTCAAAATGAATGATTCTAAACACTAAATCAATAGAGGAAATGTGATGCTCAGGCACTGGACTACTCTGAAGTGCAGAAGGAATGTGAAGATCACAAAAGTGCAAGTCGTTCCAATTTACCGTTACTGACTGTATGGGGCACGCGATATACATGGAGTTTTTGAGGTTTATCCCATATCAGTGAAACAGACGACCATTCACTGTTCCACAGATTCAAAATACAAACTTACATACGCACTGGGAAAATTCCTGACAGTTGGTATTAGTCTAGCAGTGAACTTCTAAAAATTCCTGGGCAGAATGCACACATATGTTTATATAATGTGAGGAAACAGTGGCAAGAGCTCCCTTGCCAGAACAACCTTCAAAAACAAAGCCATAGGAGTCTGGGCTAGATGCACAAAGGCTTTGATATGTGAGCTCTGGGCAAAAGTTTCTCTAACAGATCAGGATATTATTTCCCCAACTAGATGCTTCCCCTCCAAGCTGATGCTCTGCCTTCCCTCAAAGAATACTCTCCCCAGCACAGAAGTCACCAGAAGGAATATGCAAAGCTCAGTCATGTAGCTTAAAGGGCTGATGGAGGTAGGTTTGAACTGGAACAGCGGAGTAAGAGCTGGAGCAAATCTACTCCCCTTCTGCTGACTGTCAGAGGGTAATAGCCACTAGCACACGGACAAACAATTGCATGCAGTAATGTCTTGAATTACCACAGTGAGCTTCACTAGAGCTCTGTCTGTGGAAGCCCTGTGTTAGGGTCCAAATCCAACAGGCAGAACCACTGAAATCCCTGCTCATGTGATGATTAAGATTATGTTGAATCCAAATTCCCATTTGGACATTTAAGGCTGCTCAAAATCCTAACAACTCTTCTCAGCCGTTACTACTCAGTCTACCTCATGACTTAGCGTCAGCAGAATTCTTAAACTTGGTATTTTTTTTGTCTGTTTAATATACAGGCCAGTGCCTGGTTAGCACACACAAAAGAGAGCTGAAGATTTACACACAAACGTGTTTCCCAGCAGTGAGCACACTGTCCTGTGATGTGGGAAGCAATATTAATTGAAGCAAGATCTTACAGCCTGACTCCACCACATCCCAGGGAAATGCCCTAGCCCTTGGGCATTGAGTTAATCTCTCATTAGCCATCCCTCTCTCTTGAATAAATTATTTATGAAAAGCAGAAAAACTTCAATAGGAAAAAGTGAAAAGAGGTTTACCATGGAGTTCATGGTAAAGAAGCCAATTCTTCAGGAAGTGATATATGTGGAAAAAAAAGCTACTTCAGACAACAAACCAATTTGCACTTTGGGGGCAAGTACACATTAAAACTAGACAGATGTCATCCTATATGTAAGATAAATGAATTCTCTTCTTTCAGCACCAAGCAGAACAAAAATAAGTAAACAGGCTTTCTACTGACAAAATGAGGAAGATATTCACCAGGCTGGGTGAAGGACCTTGTCCATCTCTTACCCTCAGGCCACCTCACTTAAACCAACATGGCTTACTTGACTGAGGGCCCCACCCAGAGGAAAAGGCTGTCGGCTGAAAATCCCGAGCAGGTGAGGTCCATTTCGAGGGGCTGTTAGATGCCTATTTTGAAGAACACAGTTTTAAACCGTGTAGGAGTGTAAACCATGATATAAATCACCTATATCTAAACTTATGTTTAACTGCTGAAGACTTAACTGGGATCAAAATTACCTCCACACAAGTAGCATGATTTTTAGATGAAATGTCTTAGAGTCAGTGCTGTAATATACACGTTGATGATGAAATGTCTAGGAATCGACGCTGTAACAGAAGTGTTCATGAATGCTTAGAAATAATCTTAAAATCACATGCTGTAGGTAAAAATTCTTTCCATTGCCCATTTCTACAGAAAAGCAGTAGTTATAAAAAACCAAACTAATAACATAAAAAAAAATATCTCGTTCCCTATACATCCTTGGACAGAGGAGTTATGTTGAAATATCAATGCCTATTTTAGGAATGTATCTGTTTGAAAACAATTTTCAAAATCTCAATCTTCAAGGCCTGAATTATGATTCATCAATATGATATAAACACAAAAACAGTCATCAAAGAATCTTCTTCAGACCACAGTGAATTATAGGGGACGTCATAGCTTCACAAAGAGTACCTGTAAGACTGCCCCAAGCCTTCCAATTACAGCACGATGCCACACATTGCACAAAGTAAGTATCCAAACTAGTTTCAGTTTTCACAGTGCAACAAATGCCATTATTTAAATTTTCCTCATTTAGATTATTCCGTTATCCAGAAAGACTTTTTTTTATTAGACATGTTATGTTCAGCAAGCAGGTGCAGGGAATTTGTGGAAGGGGAAAACTAATTTTACTATAAGATACATCACCAATTAGGAACTTAGAAGGAGAAAAGTTTCTTTTTCCAGCTAGTCAATAAAAAAAAAAGTTGGTGAGGGAAAAGACCTACTCACCATAAAACCATTAAGATGAAGGGCTAGATTTCAGAAATAATTTTCAGTTTTCGATGAGTGGTGGAATTTTCAAGATTTCTGAAGCGGAACAGGCACCTAACTCCCTTAGGTATTTAATGGGGTTTTCAGCAGGCCTAAATGCCTTTGAAACAATTAGTCAAATGACTAAACATATTTAGTATTTCCTCTGGTTAATAAGTCAGATTTTAAATTCAAAGTGTGTTTTTAATAAATGTAGGGCCTGTCTCCCAGGTCTGGTGCAGACAGTTGTGCCCTCGTTGAGCTTATGCTTTCAGTAGGCTGGACCCATGCCAGCTGCTGTACAGATGCCATATAAACTACATTTTCACGTTCATTTTAAGACAGTGCTGTGGCCAAGAGAAACAATCTCTGCCCTCAACCAGCTCCCAAACAGTCATCCCTAACCACCACATTACTACCTCCTCTCTGCCAGCATAAGCACTTAAACTGAATGAGAGACCTTGTTCAGGTTAAAACTAACCTTTTTTTGAGCAGATTAGGTTCGACCTGGACCAGATTCTGATCCAGCTCACCACATTGCTTCACAAACACTTGTGCAAGGAAAGAAACTAGTAAGATGTGCTGGAAGGGCAAGTCTACATCTTTTGATGGCAATACTGGTCTCTGTCAAATCATAGCATGTGACCAAACACATCCTTACTCATCACATTTAGGACACTTCTATTCAATTAAATATAATTTTGTAATACTGTTTTGTACATTTTAATTAAGTCCCATTTTTCATGTAAATAGACCATGACTCAGAAATTAAAATGGAATTAAGAAGTAGGACTTGTCACTTATAGACTAAGCCAGGAAAAATTCAGAACATGAAAGAATGTTCTTCAGGTTTCTTTCGGATACCTAAAAAGAAATAATTAATTCAGTGTAAAGCTTTCAGCTGCTCACAAATCAAAATGTTTTACTTATCCCAATCAATGAGAAGAGTTTTCTTTAGGAAAATCATGTACAAAATATATTAAAAACACTTTAAAAACTATTTCATATGCTTCGATGCAAGCTGTTTGGACCCTTGCTTTTCCTTTTCTGTATCTTATCTCACTGTTGGACTCCATACCTCCTCCATACACCTCCTCCATAACATTCTCTCTTCTGTCTTTTCAACCGATGTGTTTGGAAGCAAAGCAAAGGAATTGAGATGTGGTCTGCAGCATGCATTTCTACAGCTGCCCAAATTCCACCCCCCTACCTGGGTAAAAGCTCAGCCCGGACCATCGTCAGCTAAGGAAACCACCGGTTTTGTGCATGACCTCGCCTCCAGAAAACAGCCAAGGAACATGCAGCGTTTTACTCTGCGAGAAGTGACTTTCCTCGCACACCTCGCATTCCTGCCACTGTTGGAGGTACCAGTTCTTACAGTTCCACAGTTCTCAGGATCCTGTGGAAGGCGATTCACCTTGACAGAAACGGCACGCCTGGTCCATGTAACAACCCGCTGCGTTGAGGGCTGGTCAGCAAGGGGCTCAATAAGCAAACTATCAGCACCAAAGCAAGGCACTAACCAAGAGATGCCCTGCTCAACAGTGAATTGAAAAACCAAGACAAGGTTAAGGACGGAGCTCCAGACCTGATGAGGTACCGGGCACCCCGGGCGCTTGGGGCACCCATGGAAGAGCTGAAGGTGGTGGCACACCCGAAAGCAGTACCCTCCACCGGCTCCGGCGTTTCGGGCTATCTCCATCACCCACCTAGAGACCACCTTCCCCACCGGAGAGGGAGGGCTGGGGCGGGCTAGGGCCGAGCAGCCGCCTGA
>VWZZ01002621.1:2413-14632 GCA_013399095.1 Psophia crepitans
GAAGTACATGGAGGTGTGGAGGTGGTGGTCGCAGGCGATGATGGTGATGGTGAGGCCGTTGCCCAGGAGGACAGCCGGGTGGACACCCAGGAGGAGCCCGACGTGCAGGAGCTGCAGCTCCCGGGTGTCTGCAGATGCCAGCAGGAGAACCTCAGCGGTGGAGCCGCTGTTGGACATCTTCTGGTTGCCGCCATGAGGGACGTCGTCCTAAGGAAGGACAATTGTGACAGACTTCTCCAAGCAAAGCCACCCCACCTTCCATAGACCTCCTGCCCCTCCCCCAACCCCAAGCCGTTCCTCTCTCTGCTGCCCGAGCTGGGAGGAGCAGGACCTTCTGCCCGTGTCCGGCCAAGGAGCCGCACCGAGACCCTGGGAGCTGGTTCCTGACCCCCCCCGATGGTCCCCAAGGGCTGTCAGGTGTCCTTCACCCTCCATGGAGATGTTCAACCATCCCTCCGGAGAGCGGGGGCTGCGGGGGACGGCCTCAGCGTGTCCACCTGAAGTACAAGATTTTGGGGTGGAACTGCCCTTTTTTAAGACCGAAGGTGTGGAGTGGAGGACCGGGCCTGGTGGGATGGAGTGGCCAGATGGATCTCCTGAAGATGGGATGGCCTGAAGATGGCAATGGCCATCAGTGAAGGACCAAAGGAGAGCAGCCTGACCCGACCTCCAAGTCCTCCCACCCCCCGGCCAGGTCTCTGCTGCCTGGAGCTGTCCCTGCCAGGAGCTGTTCCTCCATCCCCAGGTCTCCTCCCTGTCCTCCCAGAGGCCACCCCACCCTCGGGGTGCTCAGCTCCGCCCTGCAGACACCTCCTGGCAGCAGGGCACCGCCCGGGGCCACCTCTCTGGTGGCAGGTCTTCGAGAAAACACCAGACCAACCCTGAAGAGACCACGAAGGTGACGTTGACGCTTTCTGGTGGCAGAGGGAAGGGTGAGGTGGCTCCGGCAGGTGCCCTGAGAACCCTGCTGTGATGCTGGAGGAGTCTCCAGCTCCTGTGCAAACCTGAAGATCCACCACCGGTTCCTGTGACCATCGCAGCAGGAAATGGGAAGCACCAACCCTGGGAAGCACCTTCTTCTCCATGGAGCCCCTGCCTTGATGTGCTCCTTGATGTGCTCCTCATCTGGAGCTGTGACCCACACGGCACCCTCTCAAGAGCAGAAGGTCCCTGCCCTGCCCTTCCAAGGGGTCGCTCCTTCCACCCACAGCTTCTCCCCACAGCGCCCTGAGGAGCTCCCCGGGCAGGCCTCCAGAGCTTCTTCAGGGCCTCCAGAGCTTCTCGAGAGGCCATTCCAGGTGGCCTCTGGGCAGGAAGTCCACCCTGCAGACCCCATGAGCTGTGGGCTGTGCCAGCTTGAGGAGATGCCTCCAGGAACCGCATCGCCCTGCGCCCGCAGACTGATGGTGTCCAGGGCTCTGAAGATGTCTCCTTCAGTGAGCTCTCAGCAACCCCCCCATCTCCAGCTGCCCTTAAGGTCTCTCTTCCTCCTGGTCTCCCTTTGGTACCTTCAGGCAGGGCCCTGCAGAAGTCTCTCTGCAGCTCACCAAGCCCAGGAGACCAGCAGCAGAGGTCCAGCCCAAGGCACCTTAATGAGCCCTCTGAGGGGGGGTTGGAGATGAGTCCATGGATCTCAGCCCTTGAGAAGAAGCTGAGGAAACCTCTCATGAAGTCAGAGCCAGATGCAACGTGCCAAGTTCCTTGGAGCATCCATGGGTCCCCCTGAGAACCGTTCCTGACAAAGCAACTCTGGGGGGTTGGTGGGAGCAGGAACGTGGAGCCAGCGACGTCAGGCAGGTGAAGGCAAGGTCAAGGTGCTTCTGGTGCTGAGGAAACCTGGAGGTGAGTCACCAAGCCAGAGGGCCCAGGCTTGGCCCCCATCTCCTGCGAGGGGAGGTCCTGTCCCCCCCCCACGTTGCTTGGGGCTCTTCCTGAGGTGTGGGCTGTGCGATGCCTGGAGCAGGACTGAGATACCATGTTCCTCAGGCTCACAGGTCGTGACAAGGAGGCGATGGAGTCCTGGTGCCACCATGAGAAGATGTCTCCTCACAGGCATCACCTGCAGAAAGAACAACCACAGCCCAGGAGACCAAGACCTTGGCTGCTGTGGGGGCTTCCAGCCTGGCCGGTGCCCCCAGATGTCTCACCGGAGCATGTTCCATGGTGTCCCACACCTCCACCCCTTCCCCTGCAGGCTCCTGGCACCCAACATGGGTCTCACCTGAGCATCTTCCCACCCTTGCAGATGTTTCTCCATCCTCACAGGCCGTTCGTTGAAGGGCAAAGCTCCGGCCCACGCGGTCTCCTTCTGGGTGGCCCGTTGTACCACAGAACTGCCCTTGCAGGGACGTTTCTTTCTCCTCGTGTCCCACCTCCCGAGCTGCACTCGGTGCCCATGAGGTGTCTCCGTTTGGAGAGAAGCTCCACCATCTCTGAAACCACCTCTCAAGCTCTGTCAGGCCGCTCCTGTCCTCTCCTGAGCCTCTCCACCACCGGGCAGAGGAGTCAGAACAGCCCAGGTCTCCCAGCCCCTCCACTCAGGTCTTCTCCTTTAAGTCCCAGCTCTCTCCTGGGCACCCTTGAGCTCCTGCCAGCTCCAGCAAGACGCAGTTACTGGGACAACCCCACGTGTGGAGGTCCCTCCCAGTGCTGCGTCAAGGGGCACAAGGACTCCCCTGCTCCGGGCGACCACGCTCATCCTACTGCAGCCCCGTATGGCCGTGGTCTTCTCCACAGCGAGCAGAACCCCCTGGCTCGTGGGGTGTCCCTCACAGATCCCAGGTCCTTCTCCTCAGAGTCCCCTCCTCAGCACGACAAGGTCCCAGCAGGTCCCGGTGGATCGGTTTGTTCTTCTCGCTGAGGCCAGGCCGGCCAGTTCTCCTTGGAGGCTTCAGCAGGTTTCTTCTGGCCAAATCCTGGAGTTCCAGCAGGTCCCTCTGGGTTGAAGCTCCATTCCCTCAGCGGTTCATGTTTGTGTCCCCTGGTGGCGGTGGTGGCTCACAGGAGAACAGCGTGAGGAGAGCAGGGCCAGCGGGTGAACGAAGGTGGGGCATTTGGCACGCAAGGTGAGCCAGGAGCTGGCCCCACGGTTCCTTCATCGCTCCCCCACGTGCAGACAGACACACAGCTGCAGATGGACCTCTCCAGCCCAGCACCACTGAGGTTGGGAGGCCTCCACCTTCCACCTCCTCTTTGGTGAGGAGCTCCTTTCTCATCCGTGCCTTCCTCTGGCCATCTTCGCTTGACTTCCTGCCTTTGGGGTGGACCATTCTGGAGCTTGAAGAGGAGGTCCTCAGCCATCGGGCAGCTCTCTGCACCCCTCTCCTCTGCAGGACCGTATCCCACGGGATTTTCCAGAGCAGGGTGCCCAGCAGGTCCAAACCTGCTCTCCTGAAGTCCTACTCTTGGCCTTGCTCACTTCTCTCAGGATCCTACACTCTCCTCCTCCCACCAGGGAGTAGCTTTGGGATGAGCTCCTGGAGATTGACGCCATCCTGGTCAAAACAAGAACATTACCCCCCCCCCCCACCTTGTTCCACCCCACCACGCCCAGACCATACACAGATAAATCTTCCATCAGTCCACGGGCCGTCCACGGGCCACCCCTCCAAAACGTCCCTCGGGTTCAGGTAGTCCTTGATCTCGGGCTCCATCACCGTCTCTCCGGGCAGGAGCGGTGGTCTGGAGTCTTGGATTCTCGTAACCGGCATCTGGAGCTCGTGACTGGTCCAGAGGTCTGTACGTTGGAGATGTTGATCTTCAAGGAGGTCGCTCAACACGGGTGGCTGAAGTCCGGGTCTTCATTGGTTTGGGTGATTCTCCCCACCACGGCACCGATACATCACGTTGTTCGTTTTACGTGCTGTTTTCACCCAAAATCACGTCCCCCTGGGGAACACGTCCGACCTCCCCATCCTCCTTCATCACCCACCAAGGAACTTGATCCCCTTCTATAGGGGTGGACATCTGGACAGTGGTGGACCCCCCAAGTATTAACTAACCAAGGGGCCTTTGCTAAATGCACGTCCCAATGGTTGAGGGTCCCACCACCCGTTGCCCTCAACGTTGTCTTGAGCAGCCCGTTGGACCTCTGGATTTTCCCAGAGGCTGGTGCGTGGTGGGGGATGTGACACACCCACTCAACGCCGTGGTCTTCTGTAGGTGCCGAGCCCATCTGTAGGTGGCATCCCCCCCTTGATGGCCTGAGGTGCCATGGGCCCAACGAGCTATGATCCATCAGTGAAGAGGACATACTGCTCCTCATTTTCAAGCAGTTCATCATATGGTGGGACCTCTTCTGCACGTGTCACCTCCTCCCCTGGTGACATTCCAAAGCCTTTGCCCTCAGGCCGCTCTGTGATCACCCCCAGCATCCCAGGGCGATTGGGGTGTCCTACTCGAGCCCGCCGTGTGATTAACGCAACCCACTTACTCCACGTAGCGTCGGCTGCCTGGTGGGTCGCAGGGACCTTCTCTGTGGACACCCAGCCCAGCACCGGCAGTCGGGGTGCCAGGAGGAGCTGGGCTTCGGTACCCATCACTTCTGAAGCATCTCGAACCCCTTCATACGCTGCCAGTGTCTCCTTTTCAGTTGGGGTGTAGAAGGCCTCAGATCCTCTGTCCCCAAAGGTCCACCTCGAGTCTCTCCTGGTGCCTTCTGCCAGAGGCTCCAGGTAGGACCATTCTCCCCGGCTGCGGTGTGGGGCACGTTCTTCACATCCTAGAGCACGTTCTTCACGTCCAACCCGGCCCGGACTGGCCCGAGAGCCACGGCATGGACAATTTCGTGTTTAATTTGTCCAAAAGCTGCTCAGGGCCCCATTTCAAATCCTTCTTCTTCTGGGTCACGTGATGGGGGGGGTGGGTGGGGGCTGACAATGAGGTTGTAGTCTGGAAGGTGCATCCTCCAGAAGCCCACACCACCTCAGAAAACTTGGGTTTCCTTTTTGTTGGTCGGAAGAGACGCGGCTGCTCCGCTTTTGAGCACGTCTCTTGGGACCTTACCCCGTCCATCCTGCCGCTTTATTCCTGAGTCTGGACCTGCTGCTCAGGTCCTCTGACCTTCATGTCGTTGCCCAACCACCTTTCAGAAGGGTTTAGACCATTTTCTTCCCTTTCTCAGAGACTTCTTCTACTGTGCTGCCCCATACAACGGTGTCATCAACGTATGGCAGGTGGTGTGGAGCCTCACCCTGTGTCCAGCGCAACCTGGATCAGCCCGTGGCCAACGGCAGGACTCTGTTTCCACCCCTGGGGTGGACTCGATGACCCTCCAGGTGAGCGCAAACTGTGGCCTGCGCTCTGCCACCGAAGGGATTGAGAAAAACGCCTCAGTGCCATCAGTTGGGGTGCACCACCCGCGTCTCCAGTTCATACCAGAGCTGTGACACGTCTGGATGAACATCACCAGGGCTTTCCTCAGCACCAGCTCCACCTGCACAGCGCCTTGGCCTACCTGTCAGCGCAGCCTCCACTTCTCTGCTCTACCAAACCCATGGGGAGGCTTTGTCAGTGATGGCCCCTGGTGGGACCAGTTAAGACCCCCAGATACTTGGGCATCTGCTTCTGGCTTTAACTCTGGTGGGACCAGTTAAGACCCCCAGATACTTGGGCATCTGCTTCTGGCTTTAACTCATCTTTTTAAACGTGAAGCAATATCTCGGGGTCTTTTGGTAGATCTCCAACACTCATTTTGCCTTATTCTTGGCCAAATTTCCTGCCCAGCGCCTGGTCACCAGCTCCTGTCTCTCCTCATCTCCCTGCCCATCTTCCTGTGGTCCCATCTACCTGGCTGCCTGTGTCTCCTGACCCCCCCATGGCCACCTCCAGCAAATGAGGCCGGGGGGGGGGGTGTGTGGGGACATTTGACAGCCAAAGGACAAATCATTCGTCCACGTTGGGAGCGTCTGTGAATTATAAGCGAGAAAGAAACGGACTCGTGCGACACGACGCGCTTGTTGACGTCGTCGCAGCAGCAAAGCCCTTCCTAGAAGACGTCCTCTCCTGAAAGTGCCCCGCAAACGGAGGTGCCAGGGTGGACTCGTCGCCGTGGCTGCACGCTAAGAAGGTCCCAGGGGAAAGTCACCCGGTGTGGTGGGAATAAAGACTCCTGGAGGACGATTAGAGGCCGCTGAGGGCTGTGGGGGATGGAAACAGCTTCAGAAAGTCGAAGCGTTGCCTCCCGGGGGGTGGAGTAGAGCAGAAAATGAGGAGCAGGGATTTCAGGATGACCAAGGAAGGAGACAGAGACCTCCCGCGGGTGGATGTGCCCTGTGACACCACAGGGCCCAGGGCTCAGCTCCAGCCCTTTGGAACGGGGATGGTTTTGGTCCTCACCAGCTGAGGTTTCCCTGTGGTCCCCACGAAGGTGGACGCACGTGGAGGACCTACACAGCCTGGCCCCTCCGCCCAGGCCCTGCCCAGCTCACCCTCAGCCTTTGCCTGAACCTGACCCTAACCTGGAGCTCTGGTCCTTCGCCCTGCTCTGAACACCAACGCCAACGCTGGAACCCTCACCAGATGCCTGAAGTTCAACCCCAGTCCCTAATCCTGTGGGACCCTGGGGGAGGTCAAGGGAGAGACATGTGAGAGGGTTGTTGTCCGTGAGGTCCCTACTCATGAAATGCGACCCTCAACCCTGGCCATCACCTCCAGCCCTAAGCCAACCCCTGACCCACCTCAACCCTTGGCCCTCACCCCTGACCCACAGAGCTGACCCTCCTGGATCACCAACCCTCACCCTGACCCCCACCCTGATCCCGAGCCCTAAAGGGGCAGCTCCAACCCTTAGCCCATGCCCTGAGCATGAAGCAGAAGCTCTCAGTAGACCTTTGGGTTTGCCTGCACCCAGAGGAACCTGTAACCCAGAAGCTCCAGCACCCTGCCCTCGAAGCCCCTGACCTTCCCCTGTCCCTCTAACCCCCACGCGGAGCTGGTTCTCCCCCCGGGGAGAAAGAGTCAATGCAAAGAGTGTGAGGACACCGACCAACTGGAGGATGAACGCCGGGTGACCTGGGTCTGACCAGGTTGTAGGCCACAAGGCGGGGGGTGATGGGTGGGGAAGTCACTGTTACGTCACCTGCGCTGCCCAGGATCTGGGGGGTGAGTAGGAGGCAGGTGGCTGTGAAGGTGACAGGCCAGAAGGAGGCAAAGGGCGTGGATGTGGACTGTGAGGTCACAGCTGTATCTGCAGGTGATGGGCCAGAGGAGGCTCAAAGCTGGGTCTTGTGAGGTCACCTCTGCCTGCGGAAGGTGAAAGGCCAGCAGGCGCGTGGCTTGGATGTTCCTGCAGGGGCTGGAGCACAGGTCTGGTGAGGAACCGCTGAAGGAACTGGGACTGTTCAGTCTGGAGAAGAGGAGGCTCAGGGGAGACCTTGTTGCCCTCTACAACTACCTGAAAGGAAGTTGTGGTGAGCTGGGGGTTGGCCTCTTCTCGCAGATAACTGGTGACAGGACCAGGGGGAACGGCTGCAAGTTGGGCCAGGGGAGGTTCAGGTTGGAGATGAGGAGAAGGTTCTTCTCTGAAAGGGTGGTCGGGCATTGGAACGGGTTGCCCAGGGAGGTGGTGGAGTCACCATCCCTGAGGGTGTTTAAGGACAGGCTGGATGTGGTACTGAGGGACATGGGTTAGTGGGTGATAGGTGGTGGTGGGATGGTTGGACTGGATGATCTTGGAGGTCTCTTCCAGCCTGAATGATTTTATGATTCTACGATGACGTCACTTCTGCCTCAATAGCCGATAGGCCCAGCAGCAGGATCATTTCTTGGGTGTTGATTGTGAGGTCACATCTGTCTCTGCTCGCAGCAGGTCCGTGGCTGGGGTCGGTGCGTGTGAAGTCTCTTCTGTGGGAGTACCTGAGAGGACAGCAGTAGGCACGTGGCGTGGAGACGTTCTTGTGACGTCACATCTGCCTGACTACGGAATACCTGACTGGGCGCATCGCTCGCCCAGGCTCTCACCCCACCTGGGACATGTCAACCACCTCCAGCACGGTGAGCTGTAGGTTGTCCAGGAGTATCCTGGAGTACATCAAGGATGACTTCTTAGGGCAGGTAGTAGACAGCCCTACCAGAGGGGACGCCTTGCTGGACCTGTTGGTCACCAACGCGAGTGAGCTCACCAGAGATGGCAGGATTGGAGGCAGCCTGGGCTGCGGTGGAGTTCACCTCCTGAGGGACACGGGGCAGGCGAAGGGTGAAGCTGAACCCCTGAATTTTAGGAAGGCTTCCAGCTGCTCCAGGAGTTAGTCAACAGGCCCCCAGGGAAGCTGCCCTCGGGGACAAGGGAGCAGAACAGAGCTGGCAGATCTTTAATGACACTTCCCACAGAGCAGAAGACCTCTCAGTCCCCGGGTAGAAGAAATCAGGAAAGGAAAAGAGGTGACTGACACGGTTGAGTCAAGGCTTGCTGGTCCAACTAAAGGGCAAGAAGGAAGTTCACAGGCAGTGGAAGCGGGGTCAGATATCCTGATGGGACAAGTACAGGGACACCGCCCGGCTGTGTATGAACGGGGTCAGGAAGGTCAAGGTGCAGCTAGAGCTGACCTTGGCAAGGGAACCCAGAAGGGACACCAGAAGGGACACCAGAAGGGCTTCTCTAGGTCTGTCATCCAGAAAAGGAAGATGAACGGAATTGTACCCACCCAAGGAAGGCAACAGGCAAACTCCTAAAGGTGGGTGAGGAGAAGACTGAGGTACTCGACCAATTTCTTGCCTCAGTCTTCACCGGTAACTTCTTCTCCCACAGCGCTCAAGCTGGTGGATCTCAAGGCAAGGACTGGGGGAGCAAAGACGCCTCCCACTTCAAGAGGAGACCAGGTTTGAGACCACCTGAGGAACCTGACCACACGTGAGATGATGGGACCTGATAAGATACATCTCGGAGTCCTGAGGGAATTGGCTGATGGAGTTGCCAAGCCAATCTCCATGAGATTTGAAGACTCATGGCGGTCAGGGGAAGTCCCCGGTGACTGGGAAAAGGGAAACAGGGTCAAAAGGAGGACCCTGGGAACTAGCGACCTGCCAGCGTCCCCTCTGTGCCTGGGGACATCATGGGACAGATCCTCCTAGAAGCTCTGCTAAGGCACATGGAGGACAGGGAGGAGATTCAAGACGGGCAGCATGGCTTCACCAAGGGCAAGTCTTGCCGAGCTGAGCGGTGTGGTTGACATACCCGAGGGACAGGATGCCCTTCAGAGGGACCTGGGCAAGCTCGAGAAGCGCCCTCACGTGAAGGCCCTGCGGTTCCACAAGGCCAAGAGGAAGGGGTGGAGAGCAGCCCTGCGCAGAAGGATTTGGGGGTACTGGGGGGGGTGAAAACCTGGAGATGAGCTGACGATGTGCACTCACAGCTCAGAAAGTCCAACCGTAGGCTGGGGTGCACCAAAACCAGCGTGGCCGGGTTGTTGAGGGAGGTGGTTTCACCTCTCTACCCCACCCTGCAGAGACCCCACCTGGAGTACTGGGCTAGTTGTGGAGTCCTCGGCGCAGGAAAGCCGTGGAGCTGTTGGAGCGTGTCCAGAGGTGGGCCACGAAAAGGATCGGAGAGATGAAACACCCCCCCCCCCCCGTATGAAGACGGGCTGAGAGAATTGGGGTTGTTCGGCCTGGAGAAGAGAAGGTTCCAGGGAGACCTTCCGTACTACAAGGGGGCTTGTAGGGAAGGTGGGGAGAGGTTTTTCAGTACGGCCTGTCCTGGTGGGACAACGGGTGATGATTTTGAAGTGAAAGAGGGTAAAATCAGACCCAAAATAAGGAGGAATGTGACGAGGGTGGTGATACACCATCAATGCCCCATCTTTGGAAGCCACCAAGGTCAGGTTGGATGGGGCTCTGAGTAACCTGACCTAATTGTAGATGACCTTTGGAGGTCCCTTCCAACCCAAACCACTCTCTGATTCTATGCGATGCTTGAGGACAAACGTGGCCAGGGAACACGAGAAGACGGGGGGCACTGACAACCTTGGGCTCGCTGTGCCCCTTGGCGTGGAGATCTCAGCCAGTGGAGATATTTACTGTACCCTGAGAGGACGTGCTTGGTGGAGGCACATCTGCGGTTCATGGGGGGGGTTGGTTTTGTTTTTGGCCTTCTAGAGCCTGAACAGAGGACGCTGAAATGACTGTCGGGGTCGGCAGCACCCGGTGTGGCCCTCCAGAAGAGTGTGACATTGCCCACATCTGCTAGGTCCTATTTACCGCTGCCGAGAAGATGCCATGGACATCTCCGGGCTTTCTGACCGGCCCTAGACCTTTGGCCGTGGAGCATCCTCCACAGGATAAATCCTGAATGTTCTGGGTAGACTTGAGAGGTGGGAAGCTGGAGCTGGACCCTATCTACCAACACTTTGAGAGTGAAGGTTTCTTTGACGAGTCACACTCTTTGTATCTACGATGGTAACATCATCCACTGATGGATGCATCTCTGCATCCCCCCCAGGCAGCTGCTGCCAAGTGGGTCCCATCTCATGGGCAAGCCTCTCCTGGACTTGGTGTCCCCATCCACCTTCGGTCCCAGATCTTCTCGGGCTTCCTTCCTTGCCTTAGCACGGAAGGGCTCTGGTGCGACAGCCACGCCGCACGTACCCACCCAAGGAAGGCAACAGGCAAACTCCTAAAGGTGGGTGAGGAGAAGACTGAGGTGCTCGACCAATTTCTTACCTCAGTCTTCACCGGTAACTTCTTCTCCCACAGCGCTCAAGCTGGTGGATCTCAAGGCAAGGACTGGGGGAGCAAAGACGCCTCCTACTTCAAGAGGAGACCAGCTTTGAGACCACCTGAGGAACCTGACCATACGTGAGATGTACCACGCTTGCCCCGCGGTACGGCTGCACCCCAAGCCTCTGCAGCTCAGAAGGGAGCAGGAGGACACGGCTTCACTCCCTCCTTTCTCCTGGTTACGATTTATACCAGGGCGACCAAAAAAAAACCCTCCTGGCACGTTCATCCCTGCAGCACGAGCTTCGGGAAAGCGGTTCGGCGCCTGCGACGTGAAGCGATCTCGGTGGGCGGGACAAGTGAAGGCCACCCGCTTCATCTCTTCGCTCCTTCTCTGCTGGCCAAAGGGAAAAATTCATTGATTATTTTGTTTTAAAAAGTAGGATAAATAGGTTTTTCATCTCTTTTCGCTGTCCAAAGTTCTCCAGATTCATTTTGGACTGAGCTCGGCCGTCGTCGCTCGCTGTGAGAAGATATTCCAGGATTTCCCTTGCGTTTGGGTTGGGTTGGTGACCACCGTGGGGCGGTTCCCTTCCCGTCGCGCCCAAAAAAGCCCTTTAAAAATAAAACCACAATAATGATGATTTCTAAAAAATGAAGCCCATGCAGGAAAAAAAAGAGAGGTGAAAAGTTTCGCTCCTAATTGACGAAGCCAATTATCCTGTCGCCTGAAGCGAGCGTCTACAACATCTTCCAAACTTTTCCCAAATCTTCAACTTCCCAAATCTTCAACTTCCCAAATTTTCAACTTCCCGTATTTCCGCTTTATCATTTTGATCCCTCTAAAATATTTACGGGGGTTTTTTTGGTCACGTTTCCTGGCCCAAGGTTTGTGGTGGGTTCACCTTGCCTGGCCTCGAGGTGCCCACCAAGTATCTCTGTCACTCCACCTCCTACACAGGACCCGGGAGAAAAGCTGATGGAGAAGCTTTTGGGTTGAGATAAGGGCAGGGAGGTCACTTGGCACGTGCCATCGTGGGTAAAATTTATTGTATTTGGGGAAATTCGTTTATTTTATTACCCGTCACATCAGAGGAGGATGCGCCCTACTTCCCAGGTTCAAGTTCACTCCTGACTCTTTACCTCCTGCCCCCTGAGTGGCGCGCGGGGGGGGGGATGGGGAACGGGGGTTATGGACCATCACGTGCTGTCTCTGCTGCTCCTTCCTCCTCGCTCTGTTCCCCTGCTCCAGCGTGGGGTCCCTCCCATGGGATACAACCCTTCATGAACTTCTCCAGCGTGGTTCCTTCCCGTGAGCCGCTGTTCCTGCTGGGAAACGCTGCTTCTGTTGGGACTGCTGTCCACAGCCTGCGGCTCCTGACAGGAGCCTGTTCCTGCACGGGGCCTCCACAGGGTGCAACTTCCCTCAGGCCTATTGACCTGCTCGGGCGTGGGATCCTCCAGGGGCTGCAGAGTGCAGCTCCACCTGCCCCACCGTGGCCTTCCGTGGGCTGAGGGTGAATAACCTGCTTCACCATGGTGGTCACACAGAATCACAAGGGTTGG
>VWZZ01002622.1:0-52789 GCA_013399095.1 Psophia crepitans
AATCCATGAGCTGCCAGCTTCCTATCTGATAATCCAGCAGCAACTCTCTGTCAACTCTTCAAGTTCAAAATATTTCTAAAATGTAATTTCAGACCAAAAAAAAAAAAGCGCAGGCACAGGCCAAAACCAATTAACTAAAGTATACCTTAAATAATTTAACTACGTTGGCTGCATCCAAAGTCCATGGAAATCTACAGGAAGAATACCACTCAAAGTTTTAGTCCTGCAGTGCACCAGGTTGGGTATCTTTTCACTGGGAAATGGGAAGGCAGGGAAACAAGAAGTTTGGCAGTGGGCAGCCTCAGGCCCATTAGCTTGGTCTCACAATGCCCTGCTGCTGGAGATGATGAAGGCAGCTTTTGGAGAGAGGCGACTGCAGATGAAGGAAAGGGTGTGATGGCAGCAGTCAGGGAAGAAAGTGTGCTGCTGGAGAGGGTTCAGGACAACAGGCTTCAGGAGGGAATGAGGGATTTCAGCAAGGTGCAGAATGCTGCTGGCTTCTTAGGAGGCTCAGGTATAGGAAGGCTGGATGTCACTGTCATTGTGTTGTCAGAGTCACTGTGAAACAGAGGGAAATATCTACAAACACTATAAATAAAAGAAGTGAAAACTGCTTTTGTACTCTGAAAACAGTGCATTTGGCAGTTATAAGTATTTTAAGTAGAGGTCTTAATTACTAATTTGTTTTTAATGATCTTATTTTCCCTTAAGTAGTTGTAGAGGGCATATTTAATCTTTTGGAGTTTGTATGTGTTTTGATTGGTGCTTTGTTGGGGTTTTTTTTGTTTGTTTGGTGGTTGGTTTTTTTGTTGTTGTTGTTTTTTTTGTTTTGATTGAAAGATAAATTAATTTTAAGGATTTGTTCCCAAACCCTGTTTTCCATACCACTGACAATGTTTTGATTTCCCGTTTCAGGTCCTGTCTCTCACTGAAATACTCTGGCCATGTGTGCTTTTCTTGATCCTGGCTGCAATCCGCTTCCAGGAGCCCCCAAAATACAAGGAAAACTGTATGTTGTGTTTCACCTGTGTTTTATTTTGGTTGCTTCTGCCTGTAAAAGTATTTAGGAAATATTGAAGATATCCTAGAAAGGGAAACTTAAATGTAGTGGAGTCAATGGAAAGAATTCTACAGTGGGATTCTGTCTTGTCTAGCTGTGGATCTGAGCAAGTCATATTTGGATGGGACAGAAATACAAAGTTTAAAGTCTGATTTGTCAGACCTGTTTTAGGCATCCACTTTGGAGTGAGGTGGATTATTCCTTTCTTTCTGTTGAGTAATGGAGTTTAGATGACTGGCTCAGAGATAGATAGTTATGCAGTAGATATTAACAGTTAGACAAGATGAATCTTGCCCCTACCCACTTCCTAGACTTAGAATGAACATTTTGTAAATAATAAATTCTTCCATTTCCATCAACACTTTGAAACTTGTTGTGACTACTTCCACCTTACAAAGTTATTTTTGCTTTTATCTTGTCAAATGTTAACTTCATTCAGAAGAGAATGACTTGTGATATAGTCTTTTCAATTTATTATTCCATTTTTCACAGATGTCAGTAAACTGGGGATAAACCAGCTTTAGCTACCTTAGAAACCAGTTTGGTAAAACAATTACGGATCTGTAGAGTGAAACATCTGGAGAGAATCTAGCTTGCACTGTGTTTAATTTAGGCTAGCCCCAGTCTGGACCAAGGATGCAATGTATGTTAAGGGTTTGAGTACATTAAATATATCCTTGGAGTACATCTTCCGCTTTGTTTTAGCAGAAAGGGATCCAGTATACATGCTCAGACAGCTTTCTGCGATGTGAACTGGAGTGTGCTAAGTAAAAATAATTCATCTGCAAATGACTCTGGTCATTCACAACTCAAAATTCATTATTTTATACATCAGGTACAGTTCTTGAGGAATGAAGGATGAACTGGCTAACAGTGCAATTTCTAACGGTACATATCTCAAAAATATTGGCACCTGAATTTAAATAAAATTAGGATTTTTAAGTATCACGTGCACATAGTACATTCCCCATTTCTCCATCTTTCACTTCTGAATATTCAGTAAGAGTGCTAGCCCAAATGGTAGCTTTCTTATCTCCTTCTGACTTCATTCCCTTAATTTTGATGTAACAGTTGCCAAAAGAAGTTTTTCCAGAGGAAGAGGAGAATGACCTTTCAAATATTTCTCAATTTTAGCTATTTTGAACAGAGAAATGAAGTTAAATAGGAACTCCATAGCTATTCCTTATGTTTCAAAATAAGCAAAAAGTTGCTTTGTATTTTGAAGTTTGAATTCTCAGAACTATGGGGAGATACGGATAAATTCCAGAGATATGGAAAAGTTGCTGTTTAGACAGTCTTGATGGGTGTACATTCTGACATTGCTGAATATCAGTTCCTTCATCTCATGAAAGCCTGGAGGTAAAAAGGAAATACTATTTTGTGAGAAAGTCTGTATTCTAATCTAGGTTGCAAGTCATTTTGGGCAGAGGGAAAAAAAAATCAGCTTTTCAAAGACTGCTCTCAAATGTTATACCCTGTTGTTACAGTCTGACACAGAAGTTATTCATTTTCTGTGGTGAATTAGTTATTCTTAAATGGGACACCTGCCATCAATACACCTTCATTGTTTGCAGGAGACAAAGCCACTTTCTAGAAGGAAACACAGTGTGATGGTACAGGTTTGTAACTGCAGTGTCACTGGTTATAATTCTGCTGCTGGTTGGTTTTAGGTTACTTAGAAGCTCGAGATTTACCAAGTCGGGGCCTTTATCCTTTCATGCGGACCCTCTTCTGCAACATTGGTTCTAGATGCAAGAACACTAGTTATACAACACAGAAAAACAACCGCTTACGGTAAGTTACACAAATTTGACAGAGCTGTCACCATCACAGTGCATCTTTTTCAACAGCGAAGGTTCTTTTTGTCTTGTAGACAGGTAGAACAGGAGCTTTGTTACTCTATGCTGAAAGTTGCCTGCAGTGTCCTTATGAATGCAAAAGATGTAGGGCCTTAGTCATGCCTCTTCCTAATTTTGCCTTTCAGCAAACATTTTGTGCTGTTGTTAAATACTGAAAACTGTTTTGGGGGAAAATTGGAGAGGTACCTTGTGATACTCTTGCCCTTCACTGCTGCCATGTGAAAGCATACTTTTATCCTTCCCTAGAAAGTCTTTTATTACATGAGGATGAGATTGAGCAACAAACAGTATATCATACACGGATTTAAACTTTTAATAGTTTGGGAGCATACATGGTAGGAGAAATAAACTCAGAAAAGCAAAACAAGGATAATTCTTGAGTAAGACTCACAAAGCACCGAAAAGGACTAGCAGAAGCTCTGTAATAAACAGACTTGGAAAAGTAAGAGGGCCCAGTCACAGGTTCTCAGAATGAAGAAAGAGAAAAAATGAAGCTGAATTTGTTTTTTTTTCTTTAAGAAATGTAGTAATTTCATCTACTTCAAAATGTTGAAAAGCATTGAGATGCAAAAATAATTACGCAAATTGGCTGAATGATGTAGTCATAAGAAACCTTTCAAAATATATAACAATAAAGACAAATTAAGGTGAGCTAATCAGAAGATATGTGTGCACATATGTATGTTTGTTCTTAGAATATGAAGAGTATCTACCAAAAAAAATCTTAGAGGTTTGAGCCAGGTAAGTGTGTAAGAGCATCAAGTTTTCATGGTTCATTCTTGTAGAAGTTTATAGGTAGCAGTAAGTTCAGCACACAGCAAGTTGGGTAGCTTCAGTATCCCAGTAATAGTCCATAATACTTACCGTTTCATCTAGACAGCCTTGTTCTAGTTATTTGTACACATTGATTGAGAGCCATAAATCTTTTAAATAAATTTTTGCATAAATCATGCAAAATAAATATTTTTTATGGGCAAACACCTTCTACATAAAGCAATGATTTGTTAGGAGAATTGAAACCTTAAGAGTTTAAGCCACTAATCATTATTGCTCCAGATCTAGTATTACACAAAATACTTCTATACAGAAATAATATTACAGTAATATCGCTAAACAAAAATTCTCCTAATATTAATAATACAGTTAAAATTGCTACACAACCACTTAGTTTCTACTCCTTTCCCTGGGGTTACCCTCGCCTTATGCTCCAGGTCATGAGGTCAATAGCTGTAGTCTGGCGATGGTAGGGTAGTTATGGCAAGTCATGATTCGGAGCCCTTTGCCTGGAGGAATGTGGTGCTGACAGTTTCTTTTTCACTCTAGGGTGCACTTGGGGTCACTTTGTTTGCTAATGTGCTTTTATACCATGCTTCTCCATTGGTCTGCGTCTCTGTGATACATCTGAATTTATATGGCACATATGAACGTATATGGTGTCTTTTACATACATTAGGTACCTGCTCTTTTGTCTTGATACTTATCAGTCGGCCTTGTCTGGGTATAGTTCTGCATTTTAACTGGCCATTGGTGAGTTGTTCATAGCCATGGGGTCCTTGGTGCCAGCTGTGCCCCATCTCTTAACATCCCAGACCATTACCATGCTCCAGTACAGCGCATCCTGTGCCCCCACTTCTCAAGGCCTTTACTGTTATATGGAGCCTGTGTTCCTCTGCACTGCTTTGCTATGTTAATCATAAATAAGTCATTTTGCATTGAATGATCACTTGTTACTACTATCTGTTTAAAACTATGGTGATATTATACAATGGCAAGTAAAAGTAAAGCAAATAGCCATCTGGACGGAGGGGGAGGTGCGCGGGGGGAAGTTAAACCAAGTGAAAAACAGAACTGCAGGCACGTTAAGACAGGTTTGGACTTGTCTTTGGCAAAGGTGGCAAGCCTTTCTGCCACGGTCTTGCAAACTCAGTAGGAAACCTGTAGTCTGTTGCTTGCAGTGGCAATACTATATTACTGGGTTGTAGAGTTACAATAGCTGTTGGTCTTTTTCAAAATTGTCTCCTAAAAGAATAGCTTTTATTTATATCACTAGTCTGGATGCCATCTAAGTGTGTTAAACCTCTAGAAACTATGAACTATATTGACTGCTCTGCATGATTATTTACACTGTTTTGACTGAACTGCCCAAATTATGTTTCAGCTCAAAAGATAAGCAGGAAACAATTTCCTGGAGGCAGTCTTAGACCTACTTAAGAATTAGGGAAATTATTCAGTGGCTTTCAATTTTTCAAATGAAAAATAAAATACATGCATGTATGCATATTTATACACTCAATAGGCTACGCTGTGTAGCATATAGCCTAGGTATGGAAAAGGGGCAAAAAGGTAGGATGAAGTTCATTCTGAGGTCAGCCTATTCCAGCAGGTCCATCAGTATAAATTAAATCAACCTCAGGGCTGCTCTGGCTTATGCTGGCTGCCAACAGCCTTAGGAACACAGACTGTCAGCTTGATCAGCCAAACATAACTGAATCCTACATTGTCCCTGTGTTGACTGAAGAGAAGGGGTGGCATAGGAACAGTAATGCCAATTATCTTCCCTTTGAGGATTCATATCAAACTATAGATGGTTCTTTATAATAATTTTTCAGGGACATTTTCACATCAATGTTGTGTTTATTAAGGGTAAATCAAAGACTGTGCATAGTTTGCATGGACATTTAATCCGTTTGTTTTCACGGTATGTACCACATTGGTGCTATCAGTTTGGAAAAAGTAATTCTATGATTTATGTTGGAATCTCCACTATGAAAACCATAAATGACCCAAATAACTATTTGTCAGTGAGCAGCCTGAGTAGGGCTGCTCCATAAGGAAGGCTGAGCCAGGGGCTGAAGACATCCTGGTGCAGGCCCCCCAAGCAACAGACTCCATTAACAGCCTCAGACATGGTGAGAAGATGAGCCAGGTGAAGGCTACAACTACCTCCTTAACTTTGATTTGTAGCAAAATCTGCCACCTCCTCTGATGCATCGGAAAGCATCCATTGTTCAACAGCTCTGAGGCTTTGCTCCTTGCTCCTCTCTTCAGCTACTGCAAAAGCTTCTGACTTGAGGTTCTTTGATGTGATTCCCTAGCCTGTTACACCAGTAGTATACATCTCAGAGCAGAGGAGTGAGGAAAATACTTAGGAAGTATATTTAGGAGCTCCCATGGCAAAGGGCAATTTTCTCTGCTCTTTCCAGTATGTTCCACGCCTCACCTCATCTCAATGGAGCACACAGTAAAACCAAGAGCATGCAAATAAGATACAAATAAGATGCGGCACAGCGTCCTATGGTCTCGCACCCATGGCCATAAATGAGAGTACATGTGCATGGAAACATAATGTATTTCCAGTACTCTTAATTCCACCTAGATTTCTCCTAGATCTATGCTTGTTAGACTTCTCAATACCTAAAAGAAAATTAAGCTTAAGTATTCTCTGACTTGGAACTACAAAGATCATGAAAACAGGACTCTCAAATGTTATTTCTAAGCACATTAGTTTATTTCTCTTTATTTAGCTACAAGTAGTAGCAGCCTAAGCAGCCTCACCCTGCTATGTGACAAAGCCCTACCTCTGTCTCTGGCATCTTCTCCTGGATAGACCCCTTGGTTCCATGTGGTAACTGTGTCTCCTTTGACACTTGACTGGACTCCTGGGGTCATCCCACCATGTTGGGGCTGTTGCTCCGGCTGTCCCCCTGGCTCTGCCTGCTGGCTAGAATCCTGGGGGACAGTGCTCCATGATGGCATGGCCTCCTCCAGGGTCGTCTCATCTCCTAGCTTGGCCACCTCTCCTGGAGCAGCTCCACTCACACTGGTCCCTTTCTTGTTACTGATTTTATTGTTACCTCAGCCTTTGTGGTTCTCTAGTGGAGTAGTATCAGAAGAACTTATGCACGAGATCAGGTGTGGAAAAACAAAATCAAAGAAGGTCTAAGCAACAATGATAGCACTTGCATAAGAATCGACTAGAGGGTCAAATTTTTCTTTAATGATGTGCATCTTCAGATGAAAAAAGAAATAATTCTGCAAGATAGCTGTACATCTGCGGCAGCTTTTTGGAACAGTAACCCTATGTGGTCTGGGGCAGCCTTTGTAGTCTTGTGCTATGTAGTTGGAAAACAGAAACTTGAGCAATTTTTATGATCTTGCTTATAGACTGTCAGAGAGTTGGGGAGAAAAGGAATTTCAAACAGGAACTTTCTCCAATTTTATATCCAATTAAAAACAATGCTTTTTTGGTTCTTTGTGTTTTTTGGTCCATTGCATTTTAGAAGGGTTATAATAGTATGCAACATGAAGGGGAAAGATCTTTCCTCTCTGTTGCAGACATGCAGTAGTCTATTTTCCATCATGTGTATTGGTGTTGATGGAGATGTTATGTCTCCAGGCTGTCCTGAGATGGTGCAGAACAGGAGCCAGCACAGCTGGGGCTTTGCAATTTTAGAGAGAAATTTTTGATATGGTGACAGGAATGAGGCTGAGAAAAGAGTTTGCTGAGAGGCTTATGAAAATCACCAGTCTAAATGACATTGCACATGATAGCTGAGATCTCAGAAGAGCTCTGAAATGTTCTCGTTGTTATCCTGAGTAACTGGGTAATTTGAGTAGGATTAGCATTTCTGAGTCATGACTTTAGGAATGCCAATTGCTCAAAGAAGTGCAGAGTCTTTTTGCTCTTTTGCAGTGTTTTGTGATGGTCAAAACTTCTATGAATTTGTCTGTAGTTTGATTTCTGTCCTCATGCATGTATTTCTGGAAATGCAGAGTTACCATGGATGATAATGAAATGAGATAAATATATATATATGTATATGTACATACACATCCCCTATCCTAACACCTCAGTTCTAATTATCTATGTCCTCTCCTACAAATTGCTGGCTTCTTCCTTTTGTCCTTTTTGCCATCCCTTGCTTCTCTTTATTGTTCCTAGCAACTGCTGTTGTTGCCTTTCTTTACACATACACATACACGTCGTCATCTGCCCCAGAAAGCACACATTGAAGGTTCTTGGGGAGAGTATCAGTACAACAATCAAATATTTTTGTTGGCACACTGTCTGAAAATTGCTTATCTTGACTGTCCCTGCAGCTGGTTTTGAAGTCGAGTTTCTTACCGTTTTGTCAAGATGGTGACATCTTCCTGCAATTTTGTGTAATTATGCTGAATTAAGAAACTAGTAGTATCTTGTAGCATTCTTATTAGGAAATAAATATGGTCCCCTATTACCATGTTGAAAATATGTAAGATCCTTTAAAGCTCCGAACAGATATTCAGCAAATAGAACCTACGTAATATTTCAATCTCTTTCATACTGAGCCTGATAACTAATATCATGCCTGCTGCCATTTCTTCTTCCAAAGGAGGCTGCACTCAGCTCCAAGAGCAGCCAGAGGAAGGGCTGTGGCAACGACAGCAAAAGACGGGCACGAGTGGCAGCTGGATGACATCACTCCTGCCCTGGAAATCCGCATAAAGCTAATAGGTCAGAAACAGCACCTCTGAGCAGCTGCTCTCATTCTGCTGAGAGTCTTGTGCTTGGGAGTGTGGCTTGTGAATGGGGTGTTCCTGAGTTTTTTCAGGTTGCACTTGCCGCCTACTCGTCTGTACAGCTGGACCTTATTCCTGGTTTGTGGTCCTTCTTCCATACCCTAAATACCTACACTCCCCTACTGTTTCCCAGCTCCCCCTCCAGTTTCACCATTGACTTGCTTTTCGGTACACTTCTCCCTGGAGCTCTTCAGAACCACCACGCTCCAAGTGCTGACAGCTATTTTCTTTAACGTTTCTAGTCTGTGTATCTTACCCAGTCCTGTCCCATCCATGTCCCCTGTCATGTCCCCCCATCCTGTGTACTTTGTGGGACCCCTCGCAGGACGGTGGCTTGTCTCCCCAGCCCTCAAGCCTGAAGACACTGAAGGGACAGCCCAGCAGAGTTTGCTGTCCTGCTTGGGCAAGGGGAAGAGCAGGAGGGCTAACCCATCTGCTGCTCCTGCCTCACACAGCACCTGGGGCAGCAGTACCTGAAGACTTTTGCCCAACTTCTTAGTTCAAAGGAAGCTTTACAGCTTTCAGTGAAATGTTTTGAAGCTAAGTGATGAAGGGCAGACAGTGCTTTTGTTCGTTGAAGTTGGGGGGTAGGGGAATTCAGTTTTCCTCTTGTTTGAAAAGCTTTTGTTAAACAGGCCCTGCTTATCTATTGCATTTGCTACCTACCTGCTCTGCAACCACTCACTGCTCTGCTCATGCGGTGTTGGGGCTGAATGGTTTCTGGGCTGGGATTACTCACAAGAGATTCAGATTGACAGAAATGATTAATGTTCACACAATTCAACCTGTGTTATAAGGTATGCTTCTGCTGTACATCAAAGAGGTGGCTATGGCACATAAAATTGGATTCCTAGAGGGTGGTGGTTTTTTTTTTGTTTTGTTCCCTTGCTTTTTATCAACCCAAGCTTTATGGATCTCAGGTGCAGCAGAGTCAGTGATGGGAGTAAGGAGAGGGAGTTGCTAACTCCCCCATCACTGTCATCTGTGCAACCTGCTGCTCGCAGGGCCTGGGCAGTACCAACAGCCCTGGTGCCAGTGTTGAGCCTGGCCGCAGGCTCCGATGTGAGTAAAAGTGTCCTTTTCCCCTGGAGCGTGTTTGTTTGCAATGCTTCTAAAACAAGGAGATTTGTACATGGGGATGCAAGGCTTGCATCTAGTTTGAAGGGAAGACAATGTGGGTTGAAATGCTGCCTTTATACTCCACTTCTCTGAATACTTGTGATTGTTTCAAGTGATGTTTAGTGAGTTTAGTTGTCAATTTAAAATTCAGCAGAAAAAAAAAAGAAAAAAAAATCAGTGATAAATCCTGTGGAAACTGAGCTAGAGTATTGGGGTTTTTTTTTAAGTTCTGGCTGAATTTGTGTTTTAACCAATGTGGTGGTGGTTATTCTGGTCAAGCGCTGGCCACTTGCTCATGCCCAAAAAGCACAGTGTGAGAAAGTTTTTGGTATGTAGCTAGTGTTCCTGTTCTTTGCCAAATACCAGTGTTTCTAGCTGTCTGAAATTTCAGGCAGTAGGTCTGTTAGTACTATTGGAATTTATGTGGTATTTTCAAAAGCAATAGCTAAAGTGCAGCTATTAATCACACTAAAAGCTGCCCTCTGAACAACAGAAACCTGCTTTTTAAAACTCCATTTAAAAGGAAAAAAACGTGGTGAGGAATTGTTCTGCCTCTAATCCATTAAAGTTTGAGCCTGGTGAAAGAGTTTTCCAAACCCCTACTGGCTGTCTGCCAAGTTGGGATCAAAATAAACTGCACTGAAACAATCAAGGGTTTGATTGTTTTAAGATTAAATTTTCTTTTCATCCCTTAGTCTAAAGTTGCAACGAGCTCTGCAGGTGTCTGAACAAATAAAGATCAGGGAGGGAGAGAGAAATGAGAGAATGAGAAAGCAGTGACTGATGTATTTTACTTCAGTTTGTGAATCTCTGTTTTTCCTTCACCAGTAAGAATTGTACTGAAAACTAGTATTCACGTACATGCTTGATAAGAAAGGAACGTAACTCTGTATTATGTTTTTCTAAGTGGGACTTATGTGAGTTAATTGTGCTTCTAATGAAAAATAGCAATATTTTTGCTACACAGGATTTCACCCTAAGATAATTTGAGCTTCCTGTAAGATAAAACAGAATTCAACTGCCTAGTAAAAGATGATTATTCCTAGCTAAATATGATTATTCCATTTTTTTATGGTGCCTTGGGTGGGTCTAAGTTATTTTGTCCTGTATAGGGATGTTTTACTGACTCTGACTTCTGGTTTCATCCTCAAAATACTTTTAGAAACTTGTTGCGATATTGAGTAGCCACCAGATGGTGGTATGGCAGAGGTAATGGGGAGAATGTGTAGCAGGGGTTTAGCTGTAAGCTAAAATCAGGGGAAAGCCAGTAGTGGCAATAGGACACTATTTTTGTAGGCTGTTATATGTATTTGAAAAAACAAGCTTTCATATCCCAAATACAAACTGTATAGGTTTTCTGAACAGTCACTTCTTGAGTGTTGAGTCAGCAAAAGGCAAAAAAATGTAGCCAGAGACACCATTCTTCTCACTCTTCAAGTAGCAGTATACATCATCTGGAATCTGCGTATGTTTGTTGATAAGGATGCTTTTTTGTTAAGGTGGTGGAATTGTTATCATAGTTCTGTTGCTTAGTAAACTAACTAAAGAGAGAGCACCAACTTTCTTCAGAGTCCAGGAAGAGGGACTTACCTGTATTTCATCTGGTGACACTGACCAGTTTACCTGTTCTGGCTGCAGCATGTTGCCTTGGATGCAATAGGAAAGCCCAAACTTCAGGGTACAAGCCAGCAAAGGACCATCACCTGAACTCATGGTAAACCAGGAGAGAAAAGTTGAGTGTGTTCAGAAACATCAAAGATTTCTTTGGATGTTTCTGTTACTGGCATAGGTGAGCTGCTCCACCTCAGTATTTTTTCATTGCCCTCTTTCCTGAGGTTTTATGGCTCAGTGCTGCAACTTGCACGCTAATGAACTGAACTAAATAAAAGTTGTGTAAATGCATAATAGTTTAAAAAAACCCAAACCAAAACACAGAATACTGCTGTGAGTATATACACATTTTTCAGCTATTCCTTCCAGTTTGTAATTATTTGTTTCATTTCTTTCTGTGAAAAAGTACTTCAGGCATACAAAGTGGTTCAGAGAGCTTCACGGGACCTGATCTAGACTTCATGAAAGAGATGGAAGAACTTGCAAGGGGATTTATTGAGACCACAGAGAAAACCATGGCTTTAGAAAAGCTATGGGAGGAAAACTCGAAGTTCTCAGGTAAGCTGTGATCTTTCTAACAATTGCTTTGTGTGTCAGGTAGTAATAATCAAAAAAAGGAATACAAACTACAATTTTACTAATCTGAAAAAAAACACTTTTATGATTATTGTGGCCATCATAAAATTGTCAGAAAAACATTTAACTTTCTAAAATTGTGCCCTTGTTTTACTACTTGATAGTTAACAAAATACTGTGGAGGAAAAGCTTTAAAGGTAAGGATTAATAATCTAAGTACATGGTTATTCGGTCTAACATGTCTTCAAAAGCAGCTTATCAGGATTTAAGTCTTTCTCCCCAGGTTTTTCTATTGTGCTAGAAAGTATAGGGGGGAAAAACCTTGGTAGCTCCCACCTGGTGACCTTTAGGCAAACAAGCCAGTCTCGCACTAAAAGAGTGGGACTGGAAACATTAAATGCTGATGCTTCTGCTCTGTTCCCACCTATACTGTGCTGCTGTAGGAGGTGGGCGTTTAAGACCTACTACTACCCTGCCTTTCTGTCTGCGTTTTCAAGCAGAAAGATTTAGGTGAAACAGTCATTTTCATGCCTGGCTGGCTGGGAGCTAGTATGTTCATCTAGCATTGATGTGGTTGTGCCTTACTGAAAAATGAATAGTACGCAATTTCTTTCAAATTCTTTTTGTGATAATAGTAAAAGTATTGGAAAGCACAGAAAATCAAGTGGATCACTGTCTCTCTAGGGTATTAGTTGTTTCACATGCCTTTACTCCTGTAGCAATGCCCTTTGTGTACTACTTGCTATTGCTTATCAAATTGATTCTTCTGAAGTTAATAATGCCCCTCTGTAAAGGAAAATATTTGATTTTACAGGGCTCCATAACATCACTGCTGTTCTTACTGTAAGTATTTTTACAGTCTATTTCTAAATTACAGTTCTGTATTTTGAGGCATCTTTATTATAATGTTTAGAAATTTGTATCCTTTCAAGTTTTAGTAAACTGTCTTGAAAGAAAATTGGTACATTGTTGAAGAAAAAAAAAATATGTCTGGAAATTTGATAGATGTCCAGTGGTTTCTAGATTACTGATTGAAACCAGTCTGGGTTGTTATTAGCTCAAATTAATAGCTATTTGAAGGTTAATTTTTCATTAGGAGCCATTTAACAGTGCATCTGCTTTGTGTAGTTGTATAAAATCATACTACAAAGTGTCTTGCAAGGAACTTTTGTCCTAATATATACTTATTATTAAAAGAAGAAGAACAACTGAAAACCCCAAAAAACAACACAAAAATTAAAGACTGCAGTGAAATTGAAAAGATGGGACTCTTGCTTGGATAAGATTACTGGATTACAAATCTGAATTCAAAGTAAACATGGCAAGCAGACTCAAGTTGGGGTGCAGGTAGACAGATTTGCAAGATCCAGAATCAATTTGGCAGTTTACGTAAAATGAGTTTGGTCTTTGTGCAGTCCCAGTCTTTCACCCCTGCAATCTCGTCATGGTTTTACCCCACCATGTAGACGCTCACTCAGTCCCCCTCATCGGAAAGGGGGAGAGAATCAGAAGGGTGAAAGTGAGAAAACTCGTGGGTTCAGATGCAAGAATTTAATCAGTGAAGCAAAAGCCGCGTGCACAAGCAAAGCAAACCAAGGAATTCATTCCCCACTGCCCACGGCAGGCAGGGGTTCAGCCATCCCCAGGACAGCAGGGCTCCGTCACGCGTAGCAGTGACTTGGGAAGGCAAACGCCATCACTCTGAATGCTGCTGCCCCCCTTCCTCTTCCCCCAAGGCCCTTATAAACCGAGCATGACGCCATATGGTATGGAATGTCCCTTTGGTCAGTTGGGGTCAGCTGCCCTGTCTGTGCTCTCCCAACTCCCTGCCCAGTATAAATAAAAATAGTGTGTTTGTCAACATTCAGAAAATATTCAGTTGAAAGCAGCCTATCATTATTAGTAACAGAGCTTGTATACACAAAGCTTCTTTTAGTATAAACCATACGCATGTAACCATTATTTGAAAGAGCCCTAGTGAAACATTAATTGTGAGAAACAAAGGTTGCATAACAAACAAGTATGATAGATGCTATGTTTTGCATAGGCATCTGATACCGTAGTACTGTAAAAGAAGTGGTTTCACTCCAGCCCGTCTTTAAAGAGCCATTCTTATCAACTATTATTCGACACCCTCACACCTCCTCCAAGGAGCTGTGAGGTGAGGACGGCATGTCCCTGGCAGTCCCCTGGTCTTTACACCCTTGACTTGGAAGTTCGTTGCAGGGCTTAAGATCTCAAAGATGATCCTTCTCTTTGGGAGAGAGTTACACATCTGTGCAGAAAGAGATTGCTTAGCAGAGAAAGACATCAGAAACAAAGCTGTCTGAAGTTCAAAGTACCACCAAAATGATGTGGTGAATTACCAAAGCTAGAGATACGTTTCAATTTTAAATGGTTTAAAATTCATAGAGGGCAGGGGTAGGTGAAGTAACAGGCACCTGCTATTTTTTTTCCTGTTAATGGAAGTGTTGCATGTAAATGTGTTTTCTTCGCATGAAGATGGATTTGAATGAAGTGGAGGAAATGATTTCTAGAGCAGAAAACCTGTACAAGCAACCACATTTCTGGAACCTCCTGCACTCACTCCCTCGCCTTGAATCAAACAGCTTTTATACAGAAGATGGGTTTGATGCCATGGCACAGTTTCTAAAAGTTATTCAAAAGTAAGTAATTTTACATGCTTGAAAGTGCTCTGTTTTTAATATTTTACCTGCAATTCTTGTTCTTACTGGCTATTCAATAAAATAAGCATCCTTATCGGTGTAAAGAGGCTGAAATTTTCTTCTGTTTACCAGATTCTGCTTTTATAGAGGTGTGGTAGGAGTTTTCCCCCATTCCTTCCTAACTGTATTTTTCACCTCTCAGCTCAGCAGAGATTCCCTAGGAATCTCCAAGAAGTAGCTTCATCTTAGCAATAGTTGAAATTAGCCTCTCGCATAATATGGCTTTGAACTTTGTAATGTCCTTTGAAAGACAGAATATTTATATATGAATATACGAAAAATCATAGTTTGGATTCTAATCAACTTAATATGTATGTAGCATTTGGTCAATATCAGGAAAATTACTCCATTTTGTTTCTGTAGCCCCTTGCTATCAAAATAGCTTTGGCTGTTCTCTTGCCAGAAATGAAACAGTAAGAAAAAACCCACAGAGACTGTATTCTGAATATGAAAGTTTTCTGCCTCAAGTAAAGGACAGCCAGATTCAGAGGAAGGCATGGTGTCAAAAGCATAGACTAAAACAAGTATCTACAGAAATGTTCAGTAAAATAAGGGAATTATTAGGAAAAAGTAAAAAAATATATTTTCCAGAGTAGGTTGTTGGTTGTAATAGATTGATACATAATTGCCAGTGTAGTCAGTTAACATGTTTGTAAGGCTAGAGGAGGCCACTGAACTTGGCTGCCTGTGCAAGACTGGCCCTGAACTTCACCAGCCCTCACCCCAGGGAGAGGCAGGCACCCAGACACTTTGAATGGGAAATTACTGTGCTGATTCTGTAACCCTTTAACATCCCACTGTCTTTTTCCTAACAAAAAAAAAAAAGAGAAGACTTTTTTTTTTTTAAAACTTGGACATAACTCTCCCTTGATTACAATATGTGGATTGCAACTGTGTTGGGGCTTGATTTTATTTTTTTTTCCCCCATTTACGTCTGAGCCATTTGTAATCTCATTCCAGCTTGTTCTCTGAACTATTAACACACAAAGCTGTATTAGCTGTGCTTGTAGTGCTTATATCCCAAAAGCAGAATTCTTTTCTGAAAGGTTTGCAAGCTCTCAGAGTCAGTGTTTCTGAGGGTAAAACAGGAAATTGATTGTAAGTGTATAACTATTGTTTTCTTCTTCAGCAGCAGTAAGCAAGGATAGCAGTAACCACTGTCTGCTGTGCTGGGTCAAGTTATTAATCTGTTAATATAATCTCAGCAACGATTTCTCTACCCTAAGCCTATAGCATGAACAGAGGGAGAAAGGGACAAAAGTAGAGGGTGTTGATGGTTATGGCTTTTGTCTTCTCACGTAACTGTTATGCATGCTGACACCATACTCTCCAGGAATTGGCTGTGTATTTGCCTGTTGATGGGAAGTAGTGAATAAATTCCTTGTTTTGCTTTGCTTGCATGCACAACTTTTGCTTGTCCTATGTCATGGTTTAATCTCAGTCAGCAACTGAGGCCCGCACACAGCTGCTTGATCACTCCCCCTCGGTGGGATGGGGGACAGAACTGGAAAAGTGAGAAAAGTCATGGGTTGAGATAAAGACAGTTCAATAAGTAAAGCAAACTCCTTGTGCACCTCCAGCCTGCTCACTAGTGGGGTGATATGAGAAGCAGAAAAGGCCTTGGCTCTATGTAAACACTGCTCAGCAATAATGAAAACATCTCTATATTATCAACATTGTCTTCAACAAAAATCCAGAACATAGCCTCATACCAGCTACTATGAAGAAAATTAACTCTATCCCAGCTAAAACTTGTACAACCTATTAAACTGTCTTTATTTTAATCCATGAGTCTTCTCGCCTTCCTTTTTTTTCTTCCTGTCCCATGGGAGAAGGGAATGAATGAACAGCAGTGTAGGTGTAGGCTGCCAGTGTCAACCCACAAGTAATTAGTAAGAGGAGACTCAGATGTTTACATTCAGGTTTTGTTTTTTTCAAAGGCTTTCGTGCCCTTCAATGACCAAATTTGCCATAATAAATGCAATTCAGAAAGCAAACAGCAAAACTCAATGCTCACTTCTTGACTAGCTTTGTATTACTAACATACATTTCTAGAGGTCCTAGCTCAGGCAGACTTTAGTCAGCAGAAAGGATCATAGATTTACAACTTCTCCCACTTCATGGGCTATACCACCTTTGCTGTGTCTCTCAGAGGTACTTAACAGGAATCTTTCAAACCTGCTTGACAAAGTTGAATAGCATTGGGATGTTTTTTTCTTCTTTTCTCCTCTCTCATAACTTGGAAAGTTCTGACCCATTCTAACAAAATTGGATTCCTATTTTTGTAATAACAAAAGAATACTATATAGTTAGTAACTGGTAAATCTGCTGTAAATTTTAAGTAGCAAATTACAGCTACATTAACAAGGAAATTTGTTTCCCAGATAAAGTGACTAAGATTGGGACTTGTAAGAAATTCGGTAGATGTATTTTTATCAACGCTTTCTGTGATGTGCTTTGTTTAATTTGTTGTGAGAATAAGCGTTCTGTTGCTTTAAAAGCTCTTTTTTTTCTCTGCAGATTAGGTGGAAGTAAAATTTAAGTATTCTGTATCCATTCTGCCTTGTTGCAGGGATAACTGGAAGAATACTTGTGATGGTTTTGCTCTCATCTTTACTCTTCCTTTTAACTCTCTCTCTCATTCTCTTTTCTTTTCTTGAGGACATTGGTCCTCTTAGGAGACATTTCCTTAATGAAAACTCTAACTGTAAAATGCCTACTTGTGGTTTTGTAGTTGGTTGGTTTTTGTTGTTGTTGTTGTTTGGTTGTGTGGTTTTTTTCATGAAAAGTCTAATTTGGCAAAGCATCAGGTTTTCAACAATAAAGTATTGTAATATTCAATTGCTTGAACTTCATCTTTTTTCCACCAAGCTCTTTCAGTTTTTCTTGGTGTATAGAGAGCTTGATTTTTGTTTTGTTTTTCACTTTCAGTACCTTAGCATCATTGAAGGATTTATTGGGCAAAAGTTTCTATGAAGTGATGAAAACAGCACTGAATTTAACTGCTGCATCAGTACGGGATAGGAGCTTAGAAGGTAACAAATTTGCTTCAGATTTTTTTTAAGTGTCTTGTAAGCATGCTGGGAATAAATGATGACAGTAGCTGTCTGAGCTTCTGCTAAATTTTTAATGTAGAAGGTCTAAGAATTGAACTATATTGCTGTAGCGCTAACCCATTTCTTTATTGATCTGTTTTTTAATACTAATAACTAATTTTCACCAGATTCTTGCAGCTATTTGATAAACAAAGCACATTGGTCTAATGTATCGTGTTTAGAATGATCTTTCAGTGGTGAATTTTGGAGAAAGACTGAATCACTGTAAAGGATAATTTCCATTTGAGAGAATGATAGCCCCTTGTTTTGGACATGCATGTTAAGCATTATGGCTGTTTTCCTTTGATCTTCATTCTTCTGTTATAAATTCTGGTCTCAGCTGGAGGGCTCCTTGAGTATGGGAGATGAGTTTAATTGGAGAAGGTAGGCTGGCCCCAGGACAACTCCTCAAGAAAAGGTCAGGAACAAGTTTCATTGGCAAACTGTCTGGTGGCATGCAATTAGATTCTAGGTACAGCTCTCTGTCTCATATAGAAGGTCAGGTTAAGAATTATATGTGATCTAAATCCCACTTCAGCTGTCAAAACCAAGACTGAAGTGGTACAAAGGTGATATACTGGAGCCCCTGCACAGAAGATGAGCTTGAATTCCCTGGGTCTTCTGGTACTCTCCTGGTTCAGCTATGATTCATATCCAGCCCTTAAACACACATTTGTATGACTACATGCAGAATTAGACACACAGTTCAGAGTGACACCCTGCTAGATGTGCTGGCAGTCACTGTGCATCTCAACATTATTGTATCAGCTGTCGGAATACCATCAGATTAACTGACTTTATCATACTACTAATGCAATCATGGGTTTTATCCTAGTGATGCTGGTGTTCAGGTGCATGCACTGGGTCTTTTTCTTTTTTCAAAAAGCTGGAATCATGCTACTTGGATCTCATCAAGCATGAATCATCAAGAAACAACATGAACAAAAAGCAGGAATGATGTAAACAGAAGTTGGTTTTTTTTTCTTTCAGGCTTTCAATATAATCTTTCTCTTGGGGATGTTTTGTGGAATCCACATGATGTGAGAACAGAACTTGAATCCAGGTTTGGTTTTGATGATGTTCATGTTGAGAAGCTGCTAAGTTACACAGCACAATTAACAAAGGTAAACCACTTGAAAATTTTGACATCCCTACCTTTCATCTTTTTTTTATTTGTACCCTAAAGGTATTTTTCATGCCTTACAGAAGCTATAGTCATGACTTAGATTTGTGAAGCAGCTACGAGACTGCTAAATACCCTACTTTAATTCCCATCATAATAAGTGTATTTAGCTTCAGCTGGAATTTCTGCACACAGAGATGCTGATAGATGTACATTAATGAGTTTATGCTTCTCTGAAGTCACCACTGAATATGGCAAAGTCCTGAGTTTATTATCGAATCCTGTGGAGAATTCTGGGACTTACTCCCCTAAGCTTTTAAACTAGATCCTAGATTTGAAGCTGCCTGGATTAATTTGGCAGATAGCATTTTTCATCTGATTTGCTGGACAGAGTGCCTGTCTCTTCTGTAAGTAAATTAAGGCACATGAAGAGTCCTTTCTTCTCAGTTGTGCAGTCTTGATATGGATATGCTTGACTGATGAGTTGTCTCAGAGGAGCTATTCAAATATACCAGCGATGGATCAAATTTTGAAGAAAATCTCTTTTCTCAGAGAGGGCTTTCTAACCTTTCTTCTAGACTGAAGTGATCTGTTGTGATGGTCTGGTTTGAACTGCAGAAAACTTGAACCATCTTTTGAGTTGCTACTGGAGTTCACAGTTTTTGAATAGAACATGCTGGTCTTTATCTGTTTGCTCTTTGCCAGGTACAGTCTAGAGTCGTACTCCAGAAGAGCTCGTTATAAAAATAGCTGATTTACAAGAAGTATTAAATTATAAAAACCCTTGACTTTTAAATGGACTTGTAATGAAGTATCAGTGAAAGGCCAGTTCGATCATCTGAACTGAATTTGACTGCAGCTTGTTAGCTATGGTTGGCTGTGTAATCCCAGGGAATTCACTTGCTAGCTATATATAGATTAAACTAATAACTTGACACTGTGTGTTTGTGGTAGGATATTGAAGACCCTCAAAAAGTATTAAGATAAATATGGAAGCCTGAAAAATGTCTGTTCTGAGCACTCGAATTCTGTACGTAATGCCCCAGCTAGTTTAGTGTCAAAAGATCTGCAAAACTTTTAATAAATTTTATAGTCACAGTTGAAAGGAGTTAGGATGTAAAGTATCTCAGAAAGACATTGATAAGGAGAATGAAAATGTATTATTTTTGTATGCTTTAATAAAATTTATATAATAGGGAATAATAAATCTTTCATCACAGAATTTAGAAGTCAGGCTATGAGGAAAAAATGCTGGCTTCTTGGCCACACCACTGAAACCTGCCAATCTCAATTTAAAACTAGTTTCTTGCATATACAAGTATACAATTCCTTGTGTGTACAAGTATAATTCTGCCTGGTGTCTGAGAACCCTAATGGGGCCACTGGTATTTTATACAGCACTCTGCATGTGGAATACTTTGATGTATGTGCTCCAGAATATGAGGCTGGTTTAAATGGCCTTTGTTCTCACTGAAGAAGGCTATGTGATATTCTTTTTTCACCAATAAGTAAGCTGATAGCAGAGATAACACTCAGCAAGTCTCCTGAGATGCTCATCAGTTTCTCATGTCCCTGCCAGATTCCCACAGGAGAGACACTGGAACAGTTTGTGTGCTCTGCTCTGTCCAGTGTGCCAGAAGATGAAGCAAACAAAGAGAATAATGAAGAGGGCTGTATTTCTATGGGGCATGAGGCCAAACTGTATCTTGTTAATGCTGTCAGCAAGCTCAGACTCTATGCGCAGGTATGCTTTAATAAATTAACAGATTAAATTACTAATTTTTGTGTGTAGGCTGTCAATGGTAACTTAGTTGAAAGATCTGTTAGCTATTAAATGTTATTGTCATGAACTTTTTTTTTCTTTCTACTAAGACAAAGTAATCCTTAGAATTGTTACAGTGACAGTATAATCTATCACCATGTGTCCACTTAATCAGATTTTCTCATTAACTCAAACACAGATTTGAAATCTAATAGGGAATGTAGTGAAATATACCGCACTGCAGAGGCCTGACAGAAGGGAGACCCATTTACTGTCCCACCTGAGCCTTAATCTTGGGCAAAACTGAAAGCAGACTACAGACCTCCACTGATATAGTATATAACTCATTCATTTTTAGTTCCCCTCCACTATCTCTGACAATACTGGCTGAAGCATGTTGAAGGGTATGAGAGTGTATCTCCAGCATAGCATCTTAAGATTCTGCTCTGTCAGAATAGCTTGAGATGCAGTCTCTGTGATGATATAGGTGTAGCTGCATGGAGAAAAAGATAAATCATTCAGGTATTTCCTAAGGGAAGCATTTACCTAGCTACCTTAACACTGGTGTTTGATTTTCCACTGAAATATGGGGTTTTTTCCATTAAAAAATATCAGTGTGTATCAAGCTGCCCTGGAGGTGCTTGCAACATTATCTAAAGAAGGCACATAGAGCTTATTGTGTATTTCATCAGAAATGTAGCCTTTGATTTCTCTCGATAAAGGTTTCATTGATGTATGATGATGAAGTAATAATCTAATGTGATTGCCAAAACTAATACCCTAATTCCTATTGTAGGTGTCAGAAAATCCAGTAGTAATTTCAGCCATGATTTTAAAACTCTTTGCAAGAGCTGACATCCTTCTGATGGCAACTTGAAATGCCTAGCTGCGGGACGCTGGGAATTCCCTTGGTGCATGGGACATTTCTTATAGTAAAAATCTGTTTTAACCACTTGGCATTAAAAAAAAAACGTAACGGTGAAGGAAAGGAGAGCAGTCAGCAGGCTTGGCCAGGCCTTGGTGTGCCTTATGCTAGGCTACACAATAGGAGCATGCAGGCTTCTTCTCCATCTCTTTGTGTAATGGGGCCCCCAAAACGTTCAGGCTGCTGCTTTCCATTGTGTGGGTAGCATAGGCAGAAGACCTGTAAGGGAAAACAAGACTGAGTGATTGACTATGAAGGTCTGCTTTTGGCTGGGTTCAGTCTCAGGCCATCTTTTTAGCATTCCTGGGTCTTTGGGCAAGGACAGTTCAGCATATGATGTTAGTTCTCTGTATGATGTAGCATGTTATATTGCCATCCTGCATGTCAGTCCAAACTGTATTGAAACCTTTGTGAGGCCGATCATTGCAGAGTCTAGACACATTGTTAGGGAGAATTTTTACTGTCATTAATTGTGCTTTTTTTAAGACATGCAAATTCTGTGTATTGTCTAAATAAGAAAGCTTTGATTCTCTAACAAGGTGCATTCTGTTTTGCATTCAATCTGCCAGGTATTTGAGCAATGGTTCAGCAGCAGCAGGCTCTCTCAGAAACTCCTTTTGGAACTTGAGAGACTCATAGCTGATTTAATGTCTCAGTTCCTAGAAGACAGGAAAGACAGGAAACTCTTGTCAGAGATAAATACCTTGATCCAGCAATGGAATGAGAAATCAGACGCCTACTTTTCAGAAGGATATACTGCATCTCATGATCTGTAAGTTATACTTATCTTTCTGACAAGTTTTTTCAACTTGTCTTATAAAGTTCAGATCATCTGGAATATTTATTTTCACATTACATTTAATTGATTTCTGATTTTTGTCTGTCTTGTGGTTTTATATTTTATTCTGTGATTAAAAACTTTATATACAAACAGTTGTGCTGATACATACACATTCGGAAAAAGAAATTAAATCTGTGATTCAGAGTACAGCTACTTACAAGTTCAGCAGAGAACCAGAGTACATGATCAGAACTCACAGGGATCAGCAGATGTGTATAATTAAATATTTTGAACTAGGACCTGAATTCTTGTGTTCTGCAAAGGCTAATTCCCACAAATGGTTTCTGTGATTCAGCAATACTTCTCATGGATATATGCTATTGGATCAATCTACTCATGTACAGCAAGTCCAGTGCATCTGAAATATTTTAGATTTTTGTTGTAGGAGCCATACTCATGTTAGTTTGTGCAGGAGATCTTGAAACAGAAGCCTACTATGGAGAAGATAATTACACTGTAGTGCTATGAGTTTATATACAGATGTAATGTCTTATCTAGGGCACTCAGAGGCTACGATTTCTTTCAATGTTTTTGAACTTTTCTTAGAGTTTCAAGTTCCTGGTTTGGTTTATCACTTAGTGCAAAGATAAGCAGTTTATATGAAGATATGGCTGTAAGTTCTATACTTATTCAGAACGTTTTGTTTTGTTGAAGCAGTCCAAATCTTCCTGTACAGTAGAGTTATTCTTGTAGCAGTTGATCACTAATCTAGTAGAAATCTATTTCATTGCAACTTTGGAAATGCCTTCCATTCCCATTTCAGGACAAGTAACAAGCTTGTAAAGATCGTGCTTTAATTTCAGTATTCTGATTCACAGCGTATATTTTAAAAGAAGATCAAGACAGTTGTTTCCAGTGATTTATAAAAAATAAAGTGGTTTAAGAGCTGTGCTTCCCTGTCTATATAAGAAAACAAAAACAAAACAAAACAAGACTTGTTACAAATGATCTGAAAGGTTCTATACAGGACTTAAAAGTTACAGACACAGAGACTTAATGTTTGCCAGAGTTGACAGAGTCTCATGAAAAATCTATGGCAGAGCACAAGTACTAATACTTCTCTCTTTCTAACTGCACATTGGATGACTTGTATCACTTCTGGGAGTTATAATCTTGGCCTCAACCTAGCATTGCTTGTAATAGCTCTACTTGTTCACATCAAAACCTGTCCTTCATTGGAGGAGATGTGATCCATGCTATACAAATCAACATCTGAGGATAAATCTGAAAGATGCAAAGTGCTCTAAGGTAGCACACTCTCAAGTGGGAAGTGATCAGACAATGTCTTTGGTTCTGGATTTGTTGCTGTTTTAATTAACTTATAAAATGGACACAGGCCTTTTCCCATTTCCAAAATTATCTGAGAAAAAAAAATAATTGAAAAAAACCCCAAACCTTCCTAAGTAGATGAATGGATGTGGGATTAGAAACAGGTACATAATTCGTGTGCTTAACCTAACAGTCACTCGTAGAATAGCAGTTGCTGCCTCCTTTTCCCACCTTTGAGTGTTCAGAAGCATTTTAGTGTTGGGGTTTTGTACAGTAAGTGACTTGATAGAAAATCTTTCATGAGAGATTACTCCTTTTTTCTTTTCCCTTTTTTTTTTTCCCCCCTTCCCTGCAAAGGGCAGGAAAAGAGATGATTTTGTGTGTAAATCTCCCCTGACAGTAACGGTTTTGACCCTCAGGTAAATTAGTCTGAAAAGAAGTAGACTTGTCCATGAAAACAAGTTGTACTTCTTACCTGGGAGACTGATAGGTGAATGCTGTCAGGGGGGTTCTTTTGTTTTGCTTTTGGTTCCTTAGTTTGCCAAGGTTTTTGTAAAATCCATTTTCTAATGTTAAGGGAGAGACTGCAGTCAAATTGTTTAATAATTTAGTAGTACATGTTGGAATTTGGTGGTTTTTTTTTTTAAATAAAAGAAAACTGCTATACTGCTGCTGTTGTAAGACTACAAAGTAGATTATATAGTGACTGCACAACAAAAAAAAATCCCATAATTTTTCAGCAACTTTACCTTTTTTTGTTTGCAGTACGCAATGTTTCTGTCTCTACCTCTTTTGATTGCAGAATCCTGCATCTGGAGAGAATGCAGTCTGTACTTCAGGGTGTACCGCAGTGGCCTGTTACAAAGAGATTGCTTCTGGTAGATGGAGCTATAAGGAACGTAATAGCACAGTATTTATACTTCACTGAAGGTAAAGCTGCATGGTGGTTACTTGTTACTAGCACTCAAATGACTTCCACAGAGTAACTTGGGAAATGAATAACATTCTACCTCTAGGAAGTCCTTTGGGCTCTGTAATACGTATCACACTTAGATATTTACAACAGCTTTTGAATTCCTAAAATTTTGTTTCAGGAACTATTTTCTTAGGCCTTTTATATGATGTTGTATGCTGCCGTAACTGTTATTTAAAGATATAATGGGAAAAAAAAAAAAAAGAGCTTGCTTAATAAAAATCAAAATTATCAGTGCTTGAGAAGTTTCTGATGTTATCAGTCATGTATGTGTGAACAAGAAGCCTTGGGTTTAGATTTAGATGCAGGTTGACTTTTCTGACTGGTCATTACATGTGAAGCAAAATGATGAGTTGGACATACGGATTTTCTGATCCCTTTAAGTAAGGGCTTGATTGAGGGCTGTGAAGCATAGAGGCAGGGTGCTTCTTTCTCTGGCGGTTATATTTTTGGATCCAAAGCTATACTGGTGGTGAAGGAAGTAGAACATGTCATTCTGAGAAAAGAGGGGACAATATGAAGAACTCGGAGCATGTGGAGGTGTATTTTGCAAGAAGTTGGGGAACTGGCTCTGTTTTCAGCAGTTTGACTAAGACGAACTACCTCCCATGAAGTTCTTGTAAATATGTCTACTCAGCAATTGCGAGCTATTTGAGAAGGGTGATATTAGTTTTGCTTGGGAGCTTAAGGAATTAGGCCACCTTTCCATATTTCAGAAGAATTTTCTGATTAAATCAACACATATGTAAAGAGTCCAAGTTTACTTACAGAATTAATTGCTAGAAGGCCACGCAGGACCTGATTTTCCTTTCTTGAAAATCATGAAAGCTCACTGAAGTCAATCAAGCTACTCTGATAAAACTGTGAAAGGGAATAGGGTCATGCTTTTGCTGGTGTAAGACAACTAGTTTCTTCTTTCTGCCTTGTCTTGATGAACTTTTTTTCTGTAGTGGTGCAGGAGGGGAGCAGTCTTTCCTCCTCAGAATTACAGAGTACAACCATGTACATATTTTGTGCAAAATGCTGGAGTGCTTTGGGCAGGGTTGTCATTTAAACCAAAGCGGAACCTTTATGCCTCTGTAACTGCTGTATTTTTAAACTATATATCATGCACACTTTTGCTTGTTTTGTTGGGTTTTTTTGTTTGGTTTTTTTTTTTTTTTCCCAGAAGGATGTTTCCTACTGTACTGTCCACAAATTACTCTGTAGGTTAAATATTTTCTTTATGGGGTGTGTTGGGGAAATGTCTTACAGAAGCTTTACATAGCCTGGAAAAAAGTATTCCCTTTGTCCAAAAAGATGGATTCATTCATCTAGACATCAGAAAGCTCTTTGTGGAGATAAAACAGGTAAGTTGTTATTTAGTGTTTGTATACTGATTTGCATGATGTTACAGAGGCTTGTTTTGGGGGATAAAAAGTACTTGCTAAGTGGCGTATTTAAATTTTTATTCAGCAGCATTTTGGTCCAACTTTACGTGTTACTTTTTTGTCGTTTGACATTTAATGGTGAGAATTAATATGGACTGTGAATTAAATCTAGTTTTTCACCCTGAGTTCAATTTTAAAGTGACAATGTACTCATTAAATTTTAGATGTTGATGAACAACACTTCCTATATATGTAATGACGTTCTTACAGTGTTTGAGAAGACCCTGAGACTTCCACAGGGCTCATATGACACTGACATTTTAGCAATATATATGTGTCCTGGAAATGGCTCAGAGGTGACATTCAAGCTAAGTAACCAGGTCCAGTCACTAAAGGAATCTGTAAGTATTTCTGAATTTTTTTTGTGTTTAAAGCTTGCAGTGTCTTACTTATACTGCTATTACAAAATGAAATAAATTAACAAGGGTTGTAGCTTACTAGTTAGTGTTTGCTATTAATAAATGGATGGGTAATCGATTATTTAAACTGATTAAAATGTGCTTGAGGGCAAGGCAAAAATGGTCCTGTGGAGACTCTTGAGTGGATGTGACATTTTAGATATGGTAAGTAGCTGTGGCTTCCAGAAAAAGTGGAGGTTTGAAAGACTACTCATTTAATCCATTTTATGTTGGATTTCAATGTTATCAATATTACAAATCCAAGTAGCAGGGTGGAAAGTCTTCAGGTGAGTTTTCTTTTGACTGGTTTCATGTATTGCTTTCTTTCCTGTGAAAGGTCCTGCTTCTGCAGAAAGTAACTCAGGGACAACAGAACCTGCCAGATTCAATAATGGATGATTATTTGGAATGGCAAGAAATAGAAGAGCAGCTAACGAAAAATTATGCCCATTACTGTGAAATTAATCAGCTATTGGGCACAGAGGCACCACCTGAGGAGGATGTCCATTTCGGCTCTTGTCAGGAACAGCTGCTCTTCTCACTGTATGTATCTTTTATATCTTTTAGTAGATAAACATCTTGACTGGTACCAGCCTGGAGTAAGGTAACCAGTAACTGAAGAGATAAAAAAATTAAACCCCTGCTTTTTGCTTTTGATTACCACCCAGTGTCAACAACTTTCCATAAGGAAGGTAAACGGTGGTGTGTGTGTGGGGGGTGGTTTTGGTTGTGTTTTTTTTTTGTAGTATTTAGGGAGTAGGGGTGGAAATAGACTGAAGATAGGCAGGCATCTAGGATTCTAAAAGCCTATTCTCTCTTTTTGTCTTCTCACATCTAAGCATTTTCTGCTAGTTCTCAACCTGCTTTCTGGTACATACCTCTCTGGTGCTGTGCTACTCAAGGTGCTTGGGAACTTGGATCTGAAAGGTGCAGGAAAACATTGAAGAGATGGTAGTTAGAAAGTGCACTAGGAGGTGTATTGCAGCTTCAAGTTGCTTTCTATAACACATCAAGTGGACACCGTTCCACTGTTTTGGCAGAAAACCCACACATCTCACTACTAAGTTGTTTGTCATTCGCAGTGACTCAGTAATTCTACTTATTTCAAGCTTTAATGGTGTTAAATCAGAGAATATTAGAGACAAATCCATATATCAATAAAGGGCTTTAAAATATGATAGGATTTTATTATTCTTGCTTGACAATGTAAAGCATGAGCATAATGTGTTTAATGTGAAGGTGCATTTATACGGGACAGATGTCCTAGGTCACAAACTTAAACATGTATAGAGGACATCTACCTACGTATGTGTAGGAGAAACTTGACAGAAGAGTTTACTGTTATAAGCATTCAAGAATCCGTCAGAAGCTCCACAAGCTGCACTGGCAGCAGGGATTAAATCCACAGATATTAATAACATTTTAGATGTTAGAAAATTTATGTAATCTTTTCCTGTCCCTTTTTCTGTTGGTCAGTGGTTGATTGCCTTCCCCCACCCTCCATGTTTCTAAATGACTGTGATATTGCCAGGAGGACCAGTTTTACATATTTTTTTTTGAGAATCAGAACCAGTGATAAAGCTAAGAGACCCCTGGGACTAGGGGTTTGTATTTAAGTAACATGGAAGAGCAAGAAAAACTCAGTGCTATTTTTATGTGAAGTGCTTTGTTGTTGTTTTGTTCGGTTGTTTGTTTATTTTCAGGGACAAAACGATTTTTTTTATTATTTTTTTTTAATGCCAAGGTGTATTTCAGGGCAAGAGGAAGCATTTCTTGATGATTGTTTTCAGTTTCAAAATGCTACTTTTTGAACCAGAGCATTCTCTCGGGAGTCTCTTAAAAGGCATTTTACATTATTTCTTTTTTCTGCTCACAAACCTCTATAGGAAAGTCAGCTTGTGCTTAGTGATGGAATAGCTATGCCACTGATTTCTTTAGCAATGAACTCTGCTCTTAGCCTGTCTGCCTTGGTTCTTCTCTATGTCAGTAGGACTGTCTGTGTGCATAAAGTCTCAATAGAAGTTAGATAGAGATTTACAGAGAAACAGCACATGTTCACAAGGTAAATGACTTCAAAATAAATTGCTGGTTTAATCATGGTAGCCTTGTTTTCTGTGTCATTTCAGAATTAATAATACACTTGAAGAAATTTTGTTTGCTTTTGTGGGAAACCCATACTGGAAGGATTTAAGAGCTTTTGTCAGTTGGACGTGTGAGGTAGCTCAATCCATCAACGGGGAAGCAGGCTCCATGGCAGGTCAGTCAGGTGAGGAAACAGCTGCTGCACAGCACAGGCTTTATTCTGATGATTTCCGGATTGTTTTAGAGTATGGCGTTCCTCGGAAAGGGAAACTACATTTGCGAGCCTGTTTCTCTTTGTGTCTCCATCAACCTTAGGATTCACAAGCTGACTGAATCATTAGCACGTGAAACTTACAATATGCAGAGCCTGACTCTGGTAAATGGCTCTGCTTTTAGTGCCAGTTGGAAAATTTTTGGATCATTAACTCCTATTAGGAAAATTCCAGCTGGTTGAACGTGGCTGGATTCTCTACTTTTGCAACAATATTCTGTAAGGAAAGCTTTTTAAGTCCAGGGTATAAATGGGAGACCAGACTAGCTGGTCACCCACTGGAGGTATCACCAGGCTTATTTCATATTATGCAATTAATTGATTTCCTTCATCCCAGTTGTCCTGTGATACTCCAGATGTCCTGATCCATCTGCTGTTAACTTTCTTGGAATAAACTGGGTTTTGATTCTTTGGGGGAAACTTCAAAATATCTGAGATTTATGCTGAGGGAGATCTTCCATTTCAGAATTTTCTCATGAAATATTTTTGTTACTCTTCTCAACCTTTTAGGGGAGCTATGAAACAGGGCACAATGTGGCTGAACCAAACAGCTCTAAAAAATAACCTCACCCAATATCAGCTATGTATTTCCTTAAAGTGTTCTCACCATGCTCTCCATTCTTCCATTTTTTGACTACTTAATTTCCAGCTTCTGAAGGATTAAGGTTACTGATGGATTTTTTTTTAAGCTAATTTTTGGGATTTGTGAAAGATCTTGTTCTTGCTAAAGATCTGATTTTCCGAACACACTTTTACTTTTTTTTTTCCTCTATCTATATTTTTCTGTAGAAAAATTTTACAGAAATGTGCTGAATATCTCATTAGTAAGTGGGCAACTATGGCATGTATGCAAAAATAAGCAGTACTTTTGAAATTGAAGAACTGTATTAGTGAAATGAACTGTTTAAATGTGAATTGATTGTACAAGTTTTGTAATCTATTACAGTTCTGGATATATCAGTTATCTGGGCAATAATAGTGAATTTTACAGAACTGCTTTCTCTTCACTGAAACTCCAAGGAAAAAGAAATATTTAAGTTCATTTCAGTGCTGAGTACAGCATTAAGTGCCCTCTGGTATAATAAAACTAATCTTATTTGAACTAGTTTTGCAGTTCATGTATAATTCAAAAGATATCTTTTATTTTTCCTCTTTTCTGTAAGGAATTGTGTTTTAATTTTTCTATAAGGATTTCTGTAAGGAAAATACAGGTGTTTCTTATGCAGAGCTGGTGTTTATTGATTCTGCATTTCATTCCTTTAAATCACTCAGTAGAACTAACATCAAACACTTCAATAAAAAATGCATATTTACTTATTTTAAAATGTACCTAACGTATTTCTCTTTCTGCACACATTCAAGTCCTACAAAACTGAGTAAGACTCATTCAGGGTGTTTCAGAAGTCGTCAATCAAATTGTTCATAGATGTGTTCATAAAAAGTTTTTTTGATCTGTCACTTGATGTTGAAGTTGTTCATTTTCTCTGCAGATGGACTAGAAGCATCTCTATGTTCTGAACAAAAGCTCAGTTTGGAGACCATCCTAGGTCATTATCTAGAATTTCTGCAAGATTTACCAGATTATTCCTCATTCATTTCCTGGGCACGGTGAGGTTGAACTAGTCAATGTAATTTCTTTGTGTAATCATTTTCCAGAAATCCTTTACCCCACCTCCACTATGAACTTTTGTAATTCTTAAACATAATTACCCTGCCTCTTTTTACCAAATGGCTGGTATTTTTCAGTATTTTTGGGAAGAAACAGAATCCTGCAAAGAAAGTTGCAGTCTTTGTGGCTGTCATTCAAAAACATTAAAAAAGACATCTCCATTTCTGGTGTATCATCAATAGTAACCGAAGTGCTGGACTCCTAGCAGTTCCAATGTGTTGTTACAAGGGCTTCTTGACACTAACTTACTTGCGTTATAGCCCTGCTAATGTCTCGATGATCAGTGAAACAGAAGCCATTTAATCATCACTGTGTCTAAAAAAAGAGAAAAATATCCCTCATGGAACAACTTCTGATTGTTGATTGTTGTCTCTGCTACTAAGTGCCATTAAATATTTACAATACTATGCTGGTGATCACAGCTGTTAATAGATAAGAATACTTTCTAAATTACACTTCTGGACTTTGAACTTTATTTTTCATTATGCTGCTATTTAGCTTTTTGCTAAATCAATCCCTTGTTTGACCTGTCAAATGTAAAGAACTGCTATCAGTGCAATGAAGGATGAAGAATCAAAAGTTTATAAATGGCAAAGTTTTAATATTTCCTCCACTGTTAGGTCATATTGTGCTTTTCATTCAAGCAGAACTTGATGAGGACTTTAGTGGCTTGATTAAAATGGGCTCCAGAAGCAAAGCTGGGGTTTTCAAAATCTTGGATATTCTTGATATCTGTAGTAAAAACAAAATAGAAGATAAGTAGTAGAATGCAAATTGATGTCTTGAGCATTCAATCACTTTTCTTTTGTGCTCTTTCCCAACTTTGTTATAAAGGTTAATGAAGACACATTTCCTAGGGCAAGGATTTGGATTTGGTCTTAAATGCTGTTTCTGGATGGATGCACTGTTTTCTCTGCATACTAGTACTAACAAAATCACTTGACTTGTTCGAGTTTTCTTTGCTATACATGGAGAGGTATTTCTTTGACTTGAATAGTTCTAGGAAAGAGATTCTATGTGGGGAATGCTTTTTTTTTTTCAATGTTTGACATCTTGGTTTCTCTCCTGTAGAAGCCATTCCAGTAACTGACATAAAAATTCCCTCACAAAACTTTTTACGGGTGTGTGGTGTTCTGCTTTTTAACTATTAAAAGAAAACATCTTTAAGGAGAAGGTATTTTCAGCTTTTGAGACCTTTTCATTGGAATGCTCCTTTTTCCACACATCTCAATCTTGACCACTCTTAGAGAGCTGGTAAACATTTTTTCTTTTGATAAATAGTGTTGACACAATGGAAACATCTGTTGGAACATTGTAACTCCATGTTTTGAGGTTTTTTTCTAGTTATTAAAATAGCAGTGTACAGCTATCAGTCCATCAACTGGAATGTTTTGGCTTTCAATAATTACAATAAAACAAAAATAATTTTTTAGAATTCACTGAAAATTAAAGGTTCTGATTGATTTTATTGATAAGTTCCTTCCTATAAAATAATTAGTCCATGGAATGTAAAAGCTTTGCTCTATTCAGCAGTTGAAAATGTGATGAACTGAAGTTAAAGGTGTTTGACTCTTCGTAGCTTATAAGCTTGATCACAAATGCTGATAAATGCACATTTCTTTACCCTAGCTGCCTACATTCAGGTGTTGCTTTGAATGTGGCTATGACATTTCAAAGAGTTCTGTCACATTTTTGCAAACCAAAGTAATTGTTAGTTGTGCGCTTTCAGGTTTTGTGGTGATTAATTTGTAACTGCTATTTAAATTACATTTAAACTTTCTTTGAGTTAGGTAAATAAAATTATTTTCTAAAATTATAAAATATATACTTAACCAATTCTTTTCTATCTGCTAGGTAACTAACAAGAAAACACTCATGCTTATTTTTTCAGGATTTTGACATCTTTCAAAGAGTTTTTGAAGAAAGAGGAAAACTTATGGATTTCTGATGAAAGGGAAATGGATCATCTTTTTCATCTCGTAGAAGTCATAGAAGAAATTATAATGCTTGATTTTTCAGCTTCTTCAGACCAGTCTGTAATCAGAAGTCTCTTGAATAATACAATTATATGGATGAAAAATTTTGCTGAGGGGAAGAAATCTGCCACCAATTTCTCACTTGCAGTTTCTGAACTGCATAAGCTACAAAAAAATTTCCAGCCTTTTCAGAGATTTTGGATGCAAGAGAAGAGAGAAGTTTTCTGGCATATAGTGAAAATTTTATTCTATGAACTTGATTCTAGCCTCTCTCCTTCAAGTCAAGTGGAAAAGGAAGAAGTATTAGAGACCTTATCTCAAATTGTATTTTCAATTACGGAAAATAAAATCCTTAACAGAAGTACGCTAATGGTCCAAAATATCCTGACTGATTGGCCAGAGTTAAATATTGCTGTTTTGGACCATCTAAAACACTTAAGTGAAAACTTCCTAAGGAATCTCTATGAGGTTGGATCATTGAGTGATGATCATATCAATGTGTCTTTCAGCACAATTCATGGAATTGATAGTGCCTCCTCTTTATTACTCTCAAATGCAAGTTTTAGATATAAAGTACAAGAACTAGAAGAAATTGTGCATGATTTCTTCAAAAACATCAAAAAATTAAACAGTACTAGTGTGATCTCACTTGTTCCAATACTTTTCTCTCTGTATCAGAATGATGATCTGGTCTTAAATATTGAGAGCAATAGCACTCTGTTACCATTTCTTTATAAGACTTTGAAAGCTATTTCATCTTTTCAAATATGGCATGATTTCCAAGATAGGGGCAGATTCTTTGATTTTCTGTCTGAAACTTTTGATCTTCTCTGGAACTTCACCAGTAAGTCTCTCTGTGAAAAGTTACTAATTATTTACAACTACACAGAGTTTCAGGCCCAGAGTCTTGCAGAGAAAGGAAAAAAAGAGATGCAAGTTGTCTGTAGTACTCTGAGTGGCCTTAAAACTTTGTTTATAAATGAAGAGTTTCAAACAGCTGCCTTTTGTTATTTGGAACAGTTTCTTGATATCTCCCCAGAATGCCTGGTAAATAATGGGTGCATTGAATTTTACCTATCAAACATCACTTCTGGAGATCATTCAGCAGAAGTTTACAACTTATTTCTGCTTCCATTGCACAGTGTTCTGTCTAACAAAACAAACTTGGGAGATAAAGTAAGTGTGCCTTCTGCTTTGCACTGCACTTTTACATGGCTTCAAACCTGGACAGAGATTTTTGAAGAAGCATCCAAAATCTTAAATTTGAATTCAACCTTTTTTGTCTGTCTAAGAAAAGATTTGGCAAATCTCTCTGAAAGTCTTTTAAATGCAACTCATGATGAACTGTGCAATAATACAGCTATGGTTATTGTTGAAACTACAACAGCTGCAATGAATCTATTAAAAATCATATTTGAAGGAGGTGGTGATTTACATGACTGGAAAGATTTTGAATCTTTCCTTGCTAATCTTCAAAGTGTATTTAACGATGCAGTTGATGTCACAAGTTCACTTAAAGATAACAGTTTAGAAATTGCTTCAGAAATGATGGGAGTCATGATAATTGAATTGCAGAAATCTATACTGAAGGTTGCTAATGGAAAGTTTTTGAGTTCTTGGCTTGATGCTTTCATCTCAGGAGGATCTGAGGGAGAAGATAGGGGTGCTGGTGTGTTTTCCATTGGAAATTCCCTTTCTGCTATTCTCAAGCTCTCCCAAAAGGAACTTGGAATTGCTGTCACTGAGATAAAAGACACAATTTCTTTCTTTAAAAGTGTACCTCAAGGCAAATATATGGTTTGTATCAGCATTTTCCAGAATATTACCAAACTCATTTTGGACAATATTATGAAAGACATAAGCCATTCACAAACAAATTTTTCACTTCTTAATTTCTTTCTAAACTTTTATAGTACAGTGGATGAAGCAGATGATTGTAACAGATGGATACATAGATTAAGGGACCTCAGTGAAAAATACAAGTCAGCTTCCCACCTTGAAAGTGCAAAACATATTTTATTTCTACTGAAGTCTCTGGGAAATAGTGAGACAGATGCTAAACTAATGAATGTGATGGACTTTGTTACTTTGATTTTTAATTTGATACTCCCTGAATGTTCCCTAACTGGTTCTGATGTGATTTGTGTAAATGTTTATTTCAATATTATAGCAAAAACTTTAAAAATTATTCTCCCCGAATTTTATGTAAAAGATGACATTAGTGTGCTTGAATTTATTTTTCCACTTTTAAATAACTCTGGAGGGCAAATACCAATGGTTGTCAATGATTTAGTGGGGCATTTGCAGCATACATCCAATAAGACCCATTTTAGTCAATCAGTCCATGGGTTTAACAAAACTTCGAGGATGTTCCTTAATCCTTTTCACCAAGTTCAGCTTTCACCCATAGAACTTTTGGCAGAAATTCAAACTCTCCTGAAAAATAACCCTTTTGAAATCCAAGAAAACAGCTCTTCTCATTTGGATATTGAGACTGAACCTTTCTTGCACGAGAAAAATATCAGTTTGTTAATGGCATTCTTTCAATATGTGATTAGTACACTTGACTCAGACTTGCAGGGTGAGCACAAAACATTTCTCCAGAAACTGATAGAAACAACAGCTCTGAATATTGAACTGGTAAGGAAGACACTTAAATTTTTAAAGTCTTCTAGTTTTACGGTCCTTCAATTAAGAGATGATAGAGAATTTCTAAAGCATATGGCAGCCTTGGTGCAAAATATGAGGAACATGGATGTTGGGTTCTTGATAAGTCAATTCAAACAAGTCCAGAGGAGCCTAGATAATTTCTTTAAAAATATCAGACCTTTGTATACTGAGAACACGGAGTTAGGAATGTTAACATACTGGTGGGATGTATTTGAGAACAATTCATGTAGTTGGAACCTGACTGGCTTATGGCAAATAACACGACTCTTTGAACAAGATGAACTCTACAATGTAGAAGAGATATTCCATCTCCTCCTTGATGTCGTCAGCCTTACAGAAAGATTAGCTCATGGAAACATCACGGAAGCACTAACTGAAGTATATGCTTTCATACTGACTCAGGAAGCAAAAATGCCAATGTTTACTGAAGAGGAGTTCTCTAATCAAGTAGAGAGTCTTCTAATGTTATTGGAGACACTGACAGATATGTCTGATGAACCTGCAGAGGCTTCAGTTTGTTTTTCTGCAGCATTCTGCTGGACTCTCACAACAGTAACACCTCAGAGTGATCCCACTTCTAATCCTTGTGACTTTGTGCATAGCAATTCTACTCTTAGTTACAATGCAGTCATCGATGTCATTAAGGAGCTGAAACTCATCACTCTGGTGGACAGTTCCTCATGCACTATGGAAGATTTTCAGATGGATGTAACTCGCAATCTGACTTGCTTTTTTCATGAGGTCAAAGAATGGAACTCTATTCTTTTGCAATTTTCTGAACTACGTCATGGAAATGGTTCAGTTTTCAAAGAGCTGCTAGATTTTTGGAATGAACTATCTCTCTACATTATGCCACTTTGGGTGAATAATACATACTCAATCAATTGTTCCTCCACACCAAAGAGACAAGTGGCTTTACAAATCGTAGAAACATTGGGTGGTATGCCAGTGGCAGAAATGGAGATGGCCAAAGGTGTTCTTGAACAGCTGGATCATCTTTATAGGAGTCTAAATTGGAACAGACATTCAACAACATCGCTTATAAAGACTGTGCTTACTAATGTTAAGAATATGACTAGTGAAGTTTCTGAACTCTTGGATACAGAAGCAGTTCGTTCTTTTCTTTTTGTAATTCAGCCTTTAATGATGCTGTCTTCTGTTGGAAACCAGACATACTCAGTGCTTATGATATTATCAGCTTTAAATGGAAACAATAACATATCTGATAACTTTGAGAACTTCTGGTTTCCCATAATTACAAGCATAGAAGATTTATTGGTGAATTTTGATGTTAAACACCTTCTTGCAGTGATAGACCAAGAATTTCAATTACTCAGATTAGCCACTGGACAGTCCTCTTCAGTGGCCTTTGATGTTTTAATAAATCAGTTTAATACATCATCTGTAGATGCTGTGATAGGAAATTTTGAAGACATACAAGAGATTGTGAACAGTGTTCTATGTGAGTGTATCAATAAAAATTATTCTAAAATAATGCAGGGGCTAATTCTCCTTATGGCTAATGAAAATTCGTCGAATGGCCTACTGCTGGTTGTCAAAGACATCATTGACTTTCTGGAACTATTCCAAAAGAAGCCTGAGAAAGATTACACTGGTATATTGTTTGTTGATGGTCATCTTAGCAGAGAAAAATTGGATAATACTCATACTGCTAATTCAGTTTTGCTAAACGGTCTCCTTCATATAATTGCTGATCTTGCTGTTATAGAGGAAGCTCTGCATACAAACAATATTGAACTTCAGGTAGTTGACTTCATTGATTCATTTTTTGATAACACACAATATAGAGAAATTTCTACTCAGTCCCAAAACAGAACTCTGGATATCATACAAAAGATCCTGCAAATGATATTTCAGTCTACCACAGAACATGACAGGAGCAAAATAACCTTCTTGCTAAAGGATTTGCATAAGGATATAATGGCAGAAATGAGGTGAGCATTTTCTACGCATGTGTTTTGACAGTGTGCTGACAATGACAGAAGGGTTCTTCGTAAACTTCTCAATCAAAACTTTTATTAAGTTAATTGCTATTTAATTCCAGATTTGTGTCTTTGAGTAAAAGACACAAATTTTGTATCAACTTATATTGTTCAGATCAGACATATTTGTTATGACATTATATTGTGTGGGACCATGTTATTGATGTATGTAGTCATCTGCATTGATACTCAAAGTGGTTTCTTTGGAATTATTACAAAACCAAATATTTCCATCACAGAATAAAATCATAGAAGCTTGTAGTTTGGGAAATATCTTTAAGATCATTAAGTCCAACTGTTAACCTAAGACTGCCAAGTCCACAACTAAACCAAGTCCTTAAGCACCAGATCTACACTGCTTTTAAATACCTGGGATAGTGACCTAACCACTTCTCTGGGCAGCCTGTTTCAGTGCTTAATAACCCTTTTGGTTACAAAATTTTTCCTAATATCCAATCTAAACCTCTCTTGGCACAACTTGAGGTTATTTCCTCTAGTCCTATTGTTTGTTACTTGGGAAGAGAGACTGACACCCACTTGGCTACAACCTCCTTTCAGGTAGTTGTAGAGAGTGATAAGGTCTCCCCTCAGCCTCTTTTTCTCCTGACTAAACAACCTCAGTTTCTGCTCACAAGACTTGTTCTCTAGACTCTTCACCTGCTTCTTTCCTACTGGTGTTTTAAAATCTTTGCAGTCCTGAACTCTGAACCCACAGTTATTGGTGGACAACAGTCATTTTAGCTATGGAGCTAAGTGTTAAGGAATGCATGGGACTAACATTTTTGTGGGGTGGTGGGGTTTTTTGTTGTTGTTGGGGTGTTTTTTTTCCTTTCTATATCCAAACATAGATATACTGTATTTGGAATGTCTTCAACTTAAATTTGCTGATGACTTATGCAAACAAGGTGATCCTTTTGGGGATATGGTTATAGTGTTAAGTTGTTTGGTTTAACAAATACAGTTTCTGAAGAAATCTTGAGCCCAAGATCATTTTTGTCAGATTACTTTAATCAAATGTAATTCAGCAGCAGAGGAAGCTCTGCTTCAGGAAAATGTTTAATGAATACTTATTTAATAAAAGTACTTCTAGAATGGATTTGCTGCATTTAAGTAATACTCACTGAATGAATCCTACAAGATGGTTGCTCCAAACAGCTCTAGGGTGTCTTGCTGTTGGAGCTACTGATCCTACTGACATAGACCAGCTGAGAAATAGCATCTTGAAGTTGATGCATGACTCTGATGTGGTACTTAATTTTATGCAAATATGTGAAACCAGTGGTCAGCAGGGCCAGGTATTAGCCAAATCTGTTCAAAAATCAAAAGCAAATACTAGAAAAGTAGTTTATTTTCCCCAAATGCTGATTATCAGAGATTTTGAGTATTCTGCTTTTTGCCATCAAGTCAGTATAAGCTGTGGGCACTCAGTATTTCTGAAGCTGTTGTGATTTTGCTAAGGTACTTTCTAGCACTTCTAATGTGCTTCTAATGTCTTAAGAAAGCTGATGACTTGCTACCTTGAAGAAAACCTGTTTGGGCTGGTTTTTGTTTTTTACATGAAAGTATTATGTTCTGATTTTGAAAGAGTTCAGACAAATAACTGTTAATACTGAAATCCTTGTGTGTTCCACTGAAGATTGCAATCCAACATAGTCACTTGTTGAAAATTTTCTGTGGTACTTTTGTTATGAAAATAATGCTTTCTTATTAATCTTTCTACAGAGCATCTAAAATCTGCAAGAGTCTTCAGAAACATTTATACCCTGCTAGTATCCTACTGTTGCAGAAGTTGCAGTTTACTGTTTTGAACATTCTTAAAATCTTTTCAGGTTGGTTACCACAGTAGGGACTGTATGGGCCACTGTATGTGTAAGTGCTATAATGTAAAGGGTTGACTATAAGTAACCTTTTAGAATAGAATAGAATAGAATAGAATCATTAAGGTTAGAAGTGACCTCAAGGATCATCCAGTCCAACCATCCCCCCACCTCCTATTACCCACTAGACCACGTCCCTAAGTACCATATCTAACCTTTCCTTAAACACCCTCAGGGATGGTGACTCCACCGCCTCCCTGGGCAACCCGTTCCAATGCCCGACCACCCTTTCCGAGAAGAATTTTCTCCTCATCTCCAACCTGAACCTTCCCTGGCGCAACTTGCAGCCATTTCCCCTTGTCCTGTCACTAGTTATCTGCGAGAAGAGGCCAACCCCCAGCTCACCACAACTCCCTTTCAGGTAGTTGTAGATGCCAAGGAACACATGCATACTGATGCCTGGAAATTAAACCAACAGAGGCACAGGAAAAATTTTGATACTGATCACGTAAGGGAATGATTTCTCTTTGGAGTACTCATGCTGATTCAAAATTCCAGTGGAAGCAAGAGGTCTTGCAGCTTGTCTCATTTTTAGCCACGTGCTCTTTCCTTTCTTCCTGGGCTTACTCTGACACACCAGGACCTCTTTCTTTTTTAATTTGGCTCACAAACCCAGCAGAAGGCTGTATGCATATTTATGGTTTGTCTTATGTTTTTAATGGATATTCTTCTGCCAGGCTAATGAACTGAGTCAGGTCACAAAGGCTTTTTTTAATGAGCTAGAGTTGCCACAAGGCAGCATATAGCTGACAGAAATGAAAAATTGGGTATGTAAAGGAAATTGCACCGCCCACTTCTGACCATGTTGAGCCAGGGAATTGGCTAACTGTAGCTGAATAACTTCACCTTCAAGAAATTGTTAAAATTTTAATGTGTTAGGCTTGTTTTATTCCTTGCATACAGGCCCCTAAGAGGAGCGCTTTAAGAAAAGGCTCTGAATTGACCTAAGGGTGTAATTTCATATTAGGTTTTCCTTGGGGAAACCAAAGCCTTTGTTTTTCAAACTTCATATTTTAACCCATCTGTGCCTAGAATAGTTTGCAAAGAGCAATTAGGAGGCATTAAACTGCTGTTCTAGAAGAAGGGATGAGATCAATAATGTCTTAGCCAACTTCATTTCCAAACAAAACATATGGTATTGCAACCCGATTCTGACTATCTTCTCTACTCTTCTCTGACTGTTGTAGTTGCCAAAGAGTAAAACAGTATCAATGTTAAGCTCGGAATAAGTAATACTGAAAATATGTCCCAGGTACTGTCTTTGACCTATGAAGAACAGTCTATTTATTGAGAGAAATGAGATTAAGAAATGAAATTTTTGTTATTCTTATCTCAATACTCTGGACATAAAGATGTTTCATTTGCTACAGAAAATGTCACAAAACCTAATGAGAAAACACGAAAACTGCTTGGGTTCTTTTGCATTACCAAGTTGCATTATATTATTTCTGTGAGCAACAGCAAGGTTTGCTTGTTTTAGAAGCAGTCATTAGTGTTTATTATTCTTCCTTCTTGACTTATGAACCAAACATAAGGAAAAAATATGGGGGAAAAAAGCAACTTGATCCTTCCGTAATTCAACTGTTGAGCCAAACTCCTTTCCTGCTCTCCCATGTACAAACCCACTACAAGCAGGGGAATGGAGCTTTTTCCCAGGGACATGGGGACTGCAAGCTTGGGTAGAAACTTCCTCCATGGATGATCAGGTGATAAATATCCCCTACATAGATTCTTTATCTCTAAATATGCAAAATGTCTATATAATGCTGCTTCCCTCCCCTTGCAGCTAGGGTTTGAAAGTTACTACTCACTGGAGGGTTAGAATCCTGATATCTCCACAGGGAAATAGGATCAGGGGAGCCTGCCTGTGGAAGAGGTAGATGTGGTTAATGTAGACAGTTTCTTGGACCTATGCTTCTTGCTTGCAAAAAGCAATAATGAAGTTTTCTTCTCTGGTTCTCTAGCAGGTACTGCTGCTGTTATTATTGATCAGGAAAGCGTAATGGAGAAGAGTAATGGAAATTGAATCGAACTAGTTGTTCTTGCCATCTGCAATGATAAATAAATTTAGCCAGAAATATTTCTCAGCACCTTAACACATCGGACTTTCTTTGCTTTTAAAAACTTTTCTGTCTGTTATTGTTTGGTTAACTTTTCATATGATTACAGTAACTTGTTTATTTTTTTTAACTCATTAAGCCTGGGCATTTTGTCTTACAGAAAAACCAGTTGTCATTGGCAACCTTTTCTGTGTTGTTACGAAGTGTAAAGACGGACTGATGAGTCACTTATTCCTCTCTGTCATTGAAGGACTCACTCTTGTTCAAGATCATTATCAGGTTTGAGTGGTTTCCACACCTACAAGTGTTCTTTATAACATGCACGAAACTTTGGAAACTAAGGGAAATGTCTTCTTTTTTTCCTACTGTCTGTATTATGAGTCCCCGCAATGGCTATACAAAGCTGAGGGTTGTATAAGTATAGCTCTGATGTTTTTGAGAGTGATACCCAGAAGGAATTCCTTAAGTAAACTTTGGTGAGCTTTAAAGCTGTAGATACAACTAGAATTACTAGAATTTCTATAACTAGAATAACTAGATTGCCATTCAGTACCACACAGCACCCCATTTTTATTTCCTTTAAATTTTGTGATACTGCTAATTTAATGACTCAAAGTACACTTATACTTTTAAATCTTCACAGAAACAGCTGTGAAATCAAGCCTGACACAAATAAACTTCCTGGCCAGACTCATTCAAGCTAAAATAGCAATTGTGATTACCAGTTGGGGTCAGTCTGTTTTTCTTTAACAGTGCATGAAATTGCCAGCAGGAGAGAGTAACATTTGGCATTTAGAGACTCATCCAGAGCTGGAAGCAGGCCTTTGGATGGCGCACACGTGTGCACACACAGACAAGATACTAAGTCATGCTTTCAGTATATACCTTCTCTTTATGAAATAGCTCTGCTAGTTCGTCTGCCTAGACTTTTTGCTGATATGAACAGCAGTGTTTTAAGGTAAACAGACGTCAAAAGAATCACTTTTGAATCTCAAAGTAGACTTCTGTGAAGCAAATGCGTTTCTGTAGTCACCAACATTCTATGACCTACTTCTGCAAATATTAAAAAAAAAACTTGCAAAATCAGAAATGCAAGTATTCAGGACAAAAGATAAAAGTGAATACTGCACAAAACATAACTCAAGAAAAACTTTTTTATATTAGTATCGAGATATTTTGGTTTGCTGTTGTTTAAAATTATTGTTTGGGAAAAGATAAAAGTGGTGAGCCTAAAATAAATAAAAGAAAAGCTCATTTCATTCTGAAATTAAATTTCAAATGAAAATGTTGGCATTTCTGTTAATGGATGAATCTCTTTGATAGACTAGGTCAAAATCACAAATATTTTTAGTCATTTTGAAAACTCAAATCTTTGAAAATTCCTTAGTTCTTGAAAACCTCTTGCCCAGTTTCAGTTACAAATACAGTCAGTAAAAGTGTTACTTTACCCATATTCTCATTTGAAAAGATGCATCATCTACTTACCAAGACCTGCTACTTCAAGCAATAACATAATCATGCATTTGCTAACCATATGATTACTGTGTTTTGCAGGATATTGAAAGAATGTTGCCTGCTTTCATCAAGGGGGATTGTGAGAGTATGGTATATACAAACCAAAAACTTTCCAATACTTTGGAGAGCTTCCTGAGAGCCTTGCAGAATACCAGCAATAACAGCTGTGAATGCCAACTAACAGTGGGGAACATACAGAGACGACTGCAAATGTAAAGCCTTTCATGTTTCATACCCCAAACGGTACTTGTTAGTGATGTTATTTCGTGTGTATGTCTGTGTTCAAAATTATGTAATTATAGGGGAAATACTGTTTATCAAAGTGTCTTTAACCTTTGTTCATTTAACTGAAAACTGAGTTGATAAAATGCACAAATTATTTAAGAATTTAGCAAAATTCTGGATATTTCTAAAAGCCCTTACACTTCTGCTGAGCACTTGCAGCAGATCTTGTTGCTCCACAAGGAGAATGCTTTGAATCACATCTAAGAAAATTTTTAATTTTCCATGGCCTCAGTTAGATCAGAATTTTGATACCTTATTTTTTTATATAAAGCTATTTTTCTATGGCCTTGTCCTCTCAGCAGCTGGGTATTTTTTGCAAAACATTAAACATTCAGATCAGTTCAGCCATTCAAGCAGTCAGAAACACAGATGCTGCTTGGAAACTGGCAGGCTTGAACTCCAAATAATTTCAGATATTTGCTATTCCTTTAGGAAAAATAGTGAATTTTAAGTAAATGAATAAAACTGCTACTATGGAGTATTTCAAACTTGCTGTCAATTAGAAGTGGTCTTTGTTATAATTGTTGTTGTACTGCTTTGATTGCTGGATTGTTTTCATAATAGGCTTGAATGGTCTCTGTGAATTATAGTAATAATACAGAACTTGGGCATTTAGCTGATCTTATGGAGCATAGATTCATGTCCACTTTTTGAATGGTAGATAATATCTGATGTGTGTATACTCTTTATTACTTAAATTACAATTAGATAGACTTTATTCATCCTGAACTGCATTTCTTCTTATCTCTAGATTTTAAAAATATATGTTCACTAAGAAATATGTGAGACATTGCTACACCTGTGCTTATCCAGAAGCTGCTGTTTCTTAGAGCGCTTAGCCATCCTGGGAAGATCTCTACATTTGCAATTCCATTTAGGCACGAAATATGATTATCCCTGTATCATATAAATAGAGCCTGAGAAGGTCTGTAGAGTTGCTTACTGCATGCACAGTATGTGCACATATATGCATACGTAGTATGCATAATGCAACCCTTTTGCCTAATTTAGTGGCTGTTTCACTATTCACGTTACTCTTTATACATAGTAATGTCTATGACAGTACTGATAAGTTGTGAAACTGAGGCTATCGTTTCAGGATGGCTGAAAATTTGGAGCTACTGTTGTCAGAAAACTCAGCGGCAGCTTTTCTCAGCAATTTTAATCTTTTGAATGGTGGGTTCCAGTTTTCTTCACTTTTTTTACAAGTTACTGCTGTGTAATTTTGTAGGACAATAACTTTTTCATTGTTCTTGAAACTCTAAGGGGATACAGCTCATGGAATCTACTGACTTAATGCAATGTATTTTCATTGTACACATGTGCACATACATGCGCTTGCATTGACACAGGACAGCATAGTTTACCCTGTCAGACCCTATTCAGTAAGATGCAGGGATTCATTAGAAAGAAGAGGAGACTTAAGTCAGTGGAAGAAGAAAATCTTAAAGGTCTAAAGGCAGCTTCACTGATTTCAGATATTCTCATAATACAGGGATGTGGGATAACCTGTGCTGTTACAGGATAACGCAAACAGATGCACAAGCCCTTCAGTCTTCCAGGAGAGTGACCTTTACATTTCAAGTAGAAGTGAATTACATGATGCGAAGTTTTTGTGTCCTTTATCACTGCTCAGAATAAATGTAACAATAAGGATAAAGTCTATGAGCAATTTAGTTGAGCAGATTGGTACTATTTGCACTATTTTTCTTCTCTTCCAGATGTGAAAGTCAAAGATTGTGTACAGAATCTTACTCAGTTGAGGCTGGACATTGGTTCTTCAGTCAATATTTCTGAAGAAACTATCAGTACCATCTTGGAAGCCAGGTTCTCTCATTCGAAGGTAAAAGATTGTCCTGGCTTTGGCCAGAATAGAGTTAATTTTCAGAAGGAGCCAGGCCAGGTGAGCCGAGCTGGCCGGGGCTATTCCATATCATGTGCCATCACGCTCCCCAGGAAAGGGGGCTGGCCGGGGAGGGGCGGGTTGGTGCTGCTCCGGGACTGCTGCGTGTCGGCTGAGCCCCCACTCAGTCGGGTCAGTAGCTGATCGATAAGCTGCTGTCTTTGTTGCCACCTTTGCGTATATCCCATTATAAGCACTGCTTTGTTGTTGTTTCCCTCTCCCTTTGCTGGCCCATTAAACGGTCGTTATCTCCACCGAGGAGGCTGCCCCTTTGTTTTTCCCATTCTCCCCCATCCCGCCGGGGGCGGGGGATGGGGGCGGTGATCGAGTGGCTGGAGCTGAACTACTATGAAGATTGAAAAGATGTATTAAATTAACTGGTCAGTCTGTATCCTGATGTGCCAACTGAAACAAATCAAACCACTTTGTGTGGAATCGTGTATTTTCACTTGTCACGGTTATGTGGAATATTTTGTGAGATTTAGGATTTTAAAATGATAATAATGTGAAGAATTAAGAGATCATTTTATAGTAGCAGTAACCTTTTGGTCTAAATGGCATGACTTCATTACTTTCAGAAGTGTTTTACCCTCTTGCACTGATGTGGAATTTGAGCTTTGATATTTTGGTACTGTAGAAAAGGTGGGGTTTCCCAGAGAAATAATTTTGCATCTTCCCACCCCTGATCCTTGCTGTACGGAGTTATCTGATTTTTTGTTTTGTTTTGGTTTTCTTCATGTGCTCCTCACTGTTCTCACATTATCTTACCAGTGTCTTGCCTTGCCTCCACGTTATTTATCTGTTGTCTCCCCAGAGTGTACTGTGTAAGCTTTCTGAGTGAAGGACTGTGTGTATCATTGCTGCTGGTTTCTGTGATCCCAGCGATCAGCAGAAATCATGAAAAATGCCACTTAGATGTTCTCTCTCGTGTTAATGTTTGTACGACTGAAAAGAGTTGGGGGTACGTTTGGTGTAAACCCATCAGGTCAATCAAGCAGCCACTGGGTGTCACTGGTGCTCTGCTTGTAGGCACAGTCGCAAGTTTTTTGTGAAAAGTGTGGTTATTAAAAAGGCAGTCCAGACCATCGCTAACTACTTATAGAGGATTTGTTCTTCTGCTCATTTGGCAGTGTGACTGCCTTTATTGTTAGCTTGTTATTTTGATACCAGTAAATGGTAATGAGAGAAGTCATCTGGAAGTGATTCAGTTAAATGGGATTTGGTGCACCTTTGACCTTTTGCAATAATAATGCTAATTGACTGAATTTTCAAATTATTTTCTATCCTCACTTTTTGCCAAAGTCCTATGTAGAGTTTAGATATCATATCACATATGCATATCTATACAGAATTTCTTGTTTGCTTAAGTGCTTAAATTCTCCCCCAGTCCAACTGGAGCATTAAACCCTGTGATTATGCAAGATGCTCAAGTACTTTTTTTAAGCTATAATTTAGGCATACCCCTCATGTTTATGACGTATATAGCTACTGTCTGATAACTGCAATGATAGCTGTAGGGCCATTGCAGTCCTGTATTTCTGTGATTGCATACTACTGGGGTGCTTGCCTCTGGAATGGTAAAAGTAAGCCTGTGAGTTGTTTATGCTTATTGCACTTACCCTTAATTTCTACCACAATACTATGCTCTGGCCATGCTCATTGCCATGTGATTAAGTGTTTTGAAACTGCTCAAAACCTGCAGCCTGAAGACTATAAGCATTCATGTACTGGACTTACGAGTTTGGACTAACAAAGCTGCAAGGAAAGTTCAGAGGTACATGATCTAGCAGATCAAATGCTGAATGGGTTAAAACTGGACTGCAATGGTGATATTCATGTGGGACATGATGAAATAAATTTCAAATTGTATCACAGCAAAATTTCCTCCACAACAAGAAATGGAAACCAGTATCTTTTTATGCTGTTAGCAGAATTATATTTATATTCATATTCTCTTCCTTGTACACACAAAAAAGGTGAATATTAAAATATCTAGGAAATCCTTTGCAATCACAAAGGCAACATTCTGTTCCAGAATAAAAATCTGACAGTCAAATTAATAAGTTGGAAATTAAGATATTCATAGGAATTAGAGTTAAATTGCATATCTTGACCAACTTTGGTTCCTAATTTGATTTTCTTGGGGATCATCTCCCTCACTGAGTACTATTACTAGCTACAGATGCACTCAGTAGATGCAGTACAGGCAGGTTCTGTTCTGAGCAGTATAGTAGAGCCCTGAGTGTTGTATTTCAGCACCTACAGGCTCTGAACTTCTAATTTTTCTGGAGTTGCTGCCGTTTGCTTTCTTTCAGGCATTTCAGGAGAAAGAGTAACTAAGAACTGAGATATTTGGCCTGCAAGCATTTGTGGTATGATGTGACATTTTTGTAGTAAGCAGCAAACCATCATTATCCAAGGAGATTTTTATTGTAGTCTCACCCAAGACTTCCATAGGCATTTGTCCCTTCATCCACTGTTAAATAATAACCCTTCAAAGGAGTGTTGAACTGAGAAGTGTGAGCTGGCTCTGGGTGAACATTGTGCCAGATAAGCATCCCTAAGTGTTAAATGTGTGTGTCCTCTGAAAGAAGGAAGGTCCGTATTGTTTGATTTTAGCGATTCATACATCTAGATTTTGATCTTTAGGTTTCTGCGACGAAGGTGTATATCTGCTAGAAATGGGTATGTTCAGCATCGAAAATATGCCTGCTTATGGTATGGATGCTCACAGAATGAATGATCTACTATAAAGTAGATCTTTATATGTAAGGAGAATGTAAAGTAAGAACATACTAATCTGATATAGAGCTGTATGGTTCGTTATTTCAGGTCTGTTGATGACTGCAAATTGTCATGTTACTGTGACATAAATTCTCACTTTATTGACTATAAAAGAGGGTGATGCATTTCAGGAAGAAAAAATTTAATGCATGTGCATTATGATAGGTGTTTTACAGTGCCTTTGTGGTAGTTTTAACTGGAAGATGTGATGAAGAAGTACTTAGCCTGCTGCTAAAGCTACCTGAAAACAGTAGAACTTCCCTGGCAGTTGAAGAATTATGTTCTTTACCAGCACTGGATTTGTATACCATGTTTGTACTGATTATACAGAATTTGAACTTGCGTCATATCATTTACAAGGTAAGATGTGTAAAAAAGCATTCAGTTCCTATGTTTTTCTTTTGAAGGTGGTCTAAGGCATGCAGGCAGATAAAATTAATAATTCTGTTATTTCTTCAGATGTTCTTTTTCTGTGGAAGTAAATACTGGGCATATGGCTTTTTTTTTTTTTTTGTCTTCAATTCCACAAAAGAAACAACAGTTGAAGAATTGGATTGGTAGATGCTACTGTATTCCATTTCTTACTTCCTCAGGAAAATTATCACTGAGTAGTTAATTATGGAAGCTTTAGAGAAAACACAGAAGGTCAAAGGTGTAGTTTTATTAATCTTTAGCAGACTGTGCAGTTCATGCAATTAGTCACTTAATTTGTAAATGTAGAAGACTGATCTGGCATTATCACAACTAAAACAAGTATAGGAGCTTACATTACAAGAACTACAAAATTACTTTCTAGAAAAAAATTGTTACACTCTGGAATGCATTTTATTTGCTGTTGAAATCATGTTGGCAATCCAGGCGGCTCCTTCAGAGAGGAGCTTTTCCAGCTCTGAGGATGAGTTTCTTTATAGGGGCAAACCTCCTATATTTTATATGACTATCCTGGTTTCCACTGGGGTAGAGTTCATTTTCTTTCTAGTAGTGGGTGTAGTGCTATGTTTTGGATTCAACATGAGAATAATGTTGATAATACACAGATATTTTGGTTGTTGCTAGGAAATGTTTACACCAAGTCAAGGACTTTTCAGCTTCTTATACTGCCCTGCCTATCAGTAGGCTGGGGGTGTACAAGAAACTGGGAGGGGACGTGGCCAGGACAGCTGACCCAAAATGGGCAAAGAGATATTCCATACTATATGTCATGCCTAGTATATAACATTGGGGAAGCTGACCAGGGATTTGGACTGTTTCTCAGGAGGTAGCTGGGCATCGATGGTCTGCAGGTGGTGAGCAATTGTGCTGTGCATCACTTGGTTTGTATATGCTGCTATTATTGAGGGACCACCATCCAGAGGGACCTGGACAGGCTTGAGAAATGAGCCCGTGAAAACTGCATGAAGTTCAACAAGACCAAGTGCAAGGTCCTGCACATGCGTTGCCACAATCCCAAGCACAACTACAGGCTGTGCAGAGAATAGACTGAGAACAGCCCTGAGGAGGGGGGTCCTGACTGAGAAAAGTGCAACATGAGCCGTCAAGCAGAAAGCCAACCATGTCCTAGGCTGCATCAAAAACAGCGTGACCAGCAGGTCAAGGGAGGTGATTCTGCCCCTCTGCTCTTGTGAGACCCCACCTGGAGTACTGCATCCAGCTCTGGGATCCTAAACATAAGAAGGTTACTGCAGTGAGTCCAGAGGGGGCCACGAAGATGATCAGAGGGATGGAGCTCCTCTCCTATGAGAGCAGGCTGAGAGAGTCGAGGTTGTTCAGCCTGGAGAAGAGAAGGCTCTGGGGAGACCTACTTGTGGCCTACCGGTACCTAAAGGGGGCCTACAGGAAAGATGGAGAGGGAGTGTAGTGATAGGACAAGGGATAATGGCCTTAAGATGAAGGAGGGTACATTTGGATTAGATATATAGAATAAATTCTTTACTGTGAGGATGGTGAGTCACTGGAACAGGTTGCCCAGAGAAGCTGTGGATGCCCCCATCCTGGAAGCATTCAAGGTCAGGTATGATGGGGCAGCCTGGTCTAGTGGAGGGTGTCCCTGCCTATGGCAGGGGGTTTGGAACTAGATGATCTTTGAGGTCCCTTCCAATCCAAACCATTCTATGATTATTATTATTGTCATAATAATCTTCCTTTTCTGTCTTAATAAACTGTTGTTATCTTAATCTATGAGTTAATTATTTTTTTTAAATTCTTATTCTCTCCCCCATCCCATGGGGATGAGGGGAGTGAGCGAATGGCTGTGTGATTGTTTTAGCTGCTGGCTGGGTTAAACTACAACAATGACCCAAGTCAGACGACCTTGACATGTATAATACAGTGCCAAAAAAATAATGAAGGGGATGGAGAAGTCTGTAACAAAACTGTATTATCTGTACATCTATAGATAATTTGGGGTCTAGTGGGTTTTCAGTGAGATAATATCTTTACTTGTAAGAGTGAAATTATTGGAGAGGACTTCTGACAGTTAACAGGTGTTTATTTCAGTTCTTTTAGGGTAATTGATTGACAGAACATTAAATGTAAGTACAAATAGTTGAAAAATAGTTATAACATTGGGAGGAAGACTATTTTGTTCTAAAGCCGTAGATGCTGGGTTATATTCTGGATGCTTCATGCACAGTTGAACAGGTTGGCCACACACTTTTAAAAGCAAGTCAATTTCCCCAGAATAAGTTAAGATATTGGAGGGAAAATATAAGATTTCTACTTCCTTAATTATCTGCCAACCTCAAAGGCAGGCGGGGGGAACCCCCCCAAAAACCAGTGCTTATTCTGATGGGCTTTTCTACTGAAGCATAATGAATTCCTAGCAAAGAATGAAAAATGTTTTTAGTTCATCCTAAATTGTGATAGAAGATTTTCTATTTTTTTTAACTGAACAAGATTTTTTTAGGATTTTTTTAATGTGTAAAAGACTGAGAAGAAAATTAAGCACAGACATCATTGTAGTAGGAACTCAAATAAAGGTGGATAAAATAATCAGAGAAAGCAGCTGAAAGTTTCTAATGAAGTTATATTGTTTCTATTATCATGCATAGGCAGGTAACAATGATTTCGTTTGTATTATCATATCATTGAAATAACCTATAAAAGCAAAGGAAATAGAAAATTGATAATACCAAAACTTGCATGGTAGAAACAGCAAACAGCCAATTGAACTTAAGGCAAGTAGGAGATGAAACGCACACAATTATTTTATGTAAAAGGCAGTGCGCAAGAAAAATGGAAAAGGAGGAACAGTGTGACAGTAAAGTTTGTTGTCTAATATGATTCCTAAAGCAACTAAAGTGGTTGCTAGATTTAATTTATGAATTATTTATTAAATATTAAACTGTTGCTTTGAGAATCTTGAACCTGTTGAAGGAAAAGTTCTCATTTACACTGAATTCCAAGGAAGGCTGGACACCGCAGATCCCATTAGCATCTTGGGTAGGAGAGTTCTCTTCAGCTTGGTAGGTATAAACATGTTCTCTGAATTTTAATTCCTGATTTGTCATAGGCCAGTTCTAACATTATCAGAGAATTTTTCTTTAGCTGAGTTTGAGAGTAACTGGGGAGTTATACTAAAAGAAGTTTTTTTAAACATGGTTTGCAGGAAATTGTATAATCTGGTTTACAAAGACTGAAAAATTTTGAATATTCCATTGAAACATTAAAATTTGGTTTTAATTGGAATGTATTGTTGTGATTTTTTCCTTCTTTTCCAAGATTAAGATACCATCTGAGATAGGCAATGTGCTAAACATGCTACTGGATGTGGTTTCTAGTATCAGCTCTCTTCTCAATAAAGCCCACCATGTCATGGAAGACCTTCCAGTGTTCCTGCAGGGAATTCAAAATATTGGTGTGCTTGACGTCTCTTCATTACAGCAGGTATGTGCATGATTTCAATACGCAAACTTTTCCCATCTTGAGGTGCTTTGTTAGGGTTGTATGCTTAGTAAGAAGGAACACTAATTGAAATTGTGCTCTAGGAAGTTGGGAACTTAGAGAAAAGTGTCCATAGAACTTAGGAAGTTTCATTTGGTCTCTTCCAAGCACTCTGGTAGTTTTGAGACTATCAATGTGTGGTTTCTGTCATCTCTTTTTTCATTAACTTATGAGATATAGCCTGAGTTATTATGGTGTTAGGCTGCTGATTAATAATATAATGTATTTATGATTTGGAGATAGCCATCCCTTTTCTGCTTTTGCTTTTTTTTTGCCTTTTCTTTTTTTCTTTTTTTTTTTTTTAAGTGGGAAAATTATAAGAAATAGCTTTGCTTTTTTAAAGAATAAGATTTCAAGACAGTGTGTGTGGTTCTTGTATCTGCCATGGGTTTCTGTTTGTGTCACTTCAGGTGGAGTATGAGTAAGGATATTTATTTTGTCCCTGCCTTTAAGGGCAGTTGTTGTGTGTGCATCTATACAGCTAGCACAGTGGTGGATCTAGTATCAAATAAATCAGAAAAGACTTCTGTTTCTAAGCAGTATCCAGTTCCATAAGAATGCCTGCTGACCCCTGCGGCATTAACGTCTGGATTTGCTATTCTGCATGGAAAGTTTAGGACTGAATTTGGGTCTAAAATTACAAACCTCTAAAAGATCACTCAGTGGTAAACAGTGGTTTGTGACTACAGTACAGAGTAAACGCTGCTTTAAATATTGTTTTCTCTAGTGATACGAATCTTTCTTGAGATCTTCTAATTGTGTGACGGAGGCATGTTGCAAAATGCAGTTCTGTGTATGTTAGTTTTGTTTTTGAGCCTCTCTTCTTTGGGGTAGCTCTTTGGCTGCCACAATGAAAGGTGGCTTTCATCAGGTGCTTACATCTTTTCTGCTTTCCTTAAACTAGCTCTATTTGTGTCAGACTTTCATTTGAACAAATGAAGTATTCTCTTTGGAGTGAAATCCCAAAGTTGCTTATTTGATAGAAGCACCTCTCAAAAGGTCCTGTTAAAAAAAAAAAGGATTCTAAAGGAACAAATCGAACAGCAGAGGGCCATCTGATCACATTTTTAATCTTTGCTCCATGGCAATCCATATTTCCCTGTAATATAGATATTTTATATATATATATATATATATGTATAAAATATAGATTTAACCTTGGGATTTTTGTTCCTTGTTGTCTTGCGTTTTTTAGTCACTTTTTCTGACATCTTTATTTCCTTAACTTTTGTTAATTCCTTTTTCCTGAGAAATTGCTGATTGTTTTTGTCATCTAATAATTTTTGAGGATTAAAAAATTCAATGTCTTAATAAATAAGACTTTTTTTTTTTTTAAGGACTCTCCTGTCTCTGTAACTTTTACTCATTTTGTAGACTAATAAAAGTTGTTTATTTTTAAGTATTCTTTCCTTTTCAGGTTTAACTG
>VWZZ01002622.1:52876-86222 GCA_013399095.1 Psophia crepitans
GGAAAACCCAAAGTTGCTTATTTGAAAGAAGCACCTCTCAAAAGGGCCTGTTAAAAAAAAAAAAGGATTCTAAAGGAACAAATCGAACAGCAGAGGGCCATCTGATCACATTTTTAATCTTTGCTCCATGGCAACCCATATTTCCCTGTAATATAGATATTTTATATATATATATATATATATGTATAAAATATAGATTTAACCTTGGGATTTTTGTTCCTTGTTGTCTTGCGTTTTTTAGTCACTTTTTCTGACATCTTTATTTCCTTAACTTTTGTTAATTCCTTTTTCCTGAGAAATTGCTGATTGTTTTTGTCATCTAATAATTTTTGAGGATTAAAAAATTCAATGTCTTAATAAATAAGACTTTTTTTTTTTTTAAGGACTCTCCTGTCTCTGTAACTTTTACTCATTTTGTAGACTAATAAAAGTTGTTTATTTTTAAGTATTCTTTCCTTTTCAGGTTTAACTGTTTTTTTGGGGTTTTTTTTGTACTTTCCAATAGTACCTTTAGTTATTGATTATTTTCATTGCTTCTTTTCTATAAAGTCCAAACTTGTGCTACTAAACTGCAGATAGGGCTTATATACTTTCCTCCTTGAATATTTTCTTCTGTTTCCGAAAGAGTCCACTGTGGATTTTTGTTTTCATGATAACCAACAGCAAAGTAGTTCAGTGACCTAGGAAAATTACCAAATAAATTATGCAAAGCTTTTTAAGGTAAAAATATGTGGACCTTCAGCATAGAGTAAGACAGATTATCTCCTTCATTAACTTCTAACTCAAAAAGTTATTTTGAAGTTGAATAAAAAAAAACCCCTTCCATAACAAAAGAGCTAATACAGTAATTGTCAATTATGCACCTAGATTTTTGTCTGAAAGACAAAATGAAAAGCAAGAAATACCTTTAAAATATCTTAAAATATGAAGTTGAATTGGTATGCTACATATTGTGTAATAAAAGATGATGTAAGAACTCAGTATCTACCAGTCAGTAGTAATTGCAATACAGAGCCTCATTCTAGTGTTAACAACATGGAATGAAGGGATAACTCCCTGAGAAAAAACACTACTGAATTTGATCATGATTTTTGCTTGTTTCTTTGCTGTTTGAAATTATTCACTTATATTTCCATAGTTAATTTTTGGTGTGTTTGTCACTCACAAATAGATAAGCTGGAGGGGAATTGTTGAGTTGCTGAACACTGTTGTGAAAGGTGCCCTCCTCCTGTAAATCCTCCACTAACCTGAACAAGTTTTCTGTTAGAACTATCATTACTGAAAAGCCTTGTGGTGATATAAATGTATACGATTCTGGCTTAAGTTTATCCATGGCTAGTATGTTTATGCTTGTATCAAAAACGTTCTGTAGCTTTTATAGCTTTTCTGACTTGTCCATGTGTTTGTGAAAGGCCACTCATAGTCCTTCTGTTTTGATAGGTTAAATAGAATTATTTTAGTACTTGCTTTGTTTGGTTTAGTTTTTCTTTTGTAACAGGCTGCCAGTTGTCTCAGACATCTTAGTGTTATCTTTGTGTGCTGTGTTAAGGCCAATCTTGAATGTTGGGGACAAGAAATGTGTCTTTGAGGGGAATGATGGCTGATGACTTTGGTAGTTCTGCTAATTCATGTCTATACCTGCTAAAATTACTTTCTTAATCTTGCGTTCACCTTTTACATAAGCTGCATACATTTTTGTCTCTTACTTGAATAAGGATCAATGATATACCAAGGTAAGCTCCATTTTATAACAGCATCTCATGATTTCAGTTGATAAGCAGATGACCAGTACAAAACATTATTTATCACTGGTTATGATTTCTTGCTATATTTCATTCTGATCTTTTCTCCTGCAATGCCTTCTGGTATTACACTATAGGCAAATTTCTTTAACTTGCTTCTTTCATGGCTGAAAGGCTTATCACAGTGGACCTAAGATCAATCTCACAGGAACAGCACTAGTAACTGCTCTGTGATCAAGTGTTTTCTTTCCATTTAACAGGGTCCCTGCAGTATCTTCTTAATGACATTTTTTATCCACCACATAGTTATTGGATTAATGCTGATTAATATTTTCTAGGATGAGAACATGAATTGGTTGTTAGACCTCACCTAGTTTAGAGATAACGCCTTTTTTGGGAAAAAGTACTTACCTTCCCACATAAATATATGGTATTGGTCTGGATTCATAATTTGGTAATGCATTAAATTCTACTCCTCATATACTTTTGTCTTTAACTGCTCTCCACTTTAAAATTTATTGTATATCTTGCCCTATTAAACATCACAATGAAATATCCATTATTTCCTTGAGCACTATGTCACTCATTCTTGAATATAGATGAGTTTTCTACTTTTCATTCAAATATTGCCATCTAAATTGGATAAGCTTTTGAAAAATAATTTAACCAAATGAGCAATTTTGCCATTTTCCCCCAGCTCTGTCAATTTTAGTACAATAAAGATTGTACTAAATCTTTGGGGGTTTTAATGGCTCTACCCGAAAGTACAACTATCTATTTATATGCATTTGTTTCCTTTAGCTCTTTGTTTTCATCAGATTTTGAATTATCTTTAACCTCCTTGTAGCTTTCCAGGAAAACTGCATTCTTTTTTTCCTCTTTTATTGTAATGATTCTGAATTTATTTTAGCTTTATGTGCAAGCTGTAACCTGACTTGACTTTTAGGTTTCTTTTGTGGAATACTGATATTTCTACTCCACATGAATTTGTTTTTATTCTTTTTTTTTTTTTTCCAGCATACAGCGATCCAATTAGGTCAGAAGTCCCCGTGCTATGAGATTTTTGAATGCATTTGAGAATCCACTTCCAGATAGTTTTTAATCTTCAGTACCAGCCACCTACTTCCATGAATTTGTTGGAGTGACTGGCTCGAATGATTACTTTGTTTGTAGAAGACTGCTTGTTTGGATTGATGAGCCTTGATTAGAGACCTACTTCATTTAGTTTAAACTAGAACAACTGGATCAAAGACAACTTTTTGTGAACATCTATCCTATATAGTTCTCCCACTTTTATCAAAGTTAAATTTTAGCAAACATATCTTATTGAGTCAGTGGATATTTAGTTGAAAGACAGTAAGTAGATTCAGTCTGTTGGTGGCAGCTTACTGCATAAATATTCATTATTTGAATTTCAAGTTATTTTGATTGGAACCAGAATTAATTAGCAAGTTTGTGCTCTTTGACTGAAATAAGCCTCATTTATCCTTCTGGTGCAAATACTCACTAATAAGGATTCAAAACCACTTTTATTCAGCATTGTGCATAAATAAATTTTATTTCTCCAGTAAAGTCCATGCCAGCAGATTCATTCAAGAACTGTAGATGATGGTATTATGAAATCTGGATATTATTTATTTACTATGCTGTATGATGAAACTTTATGCAAAAAGTCAGATTTTTGGAGCAGCCAACACTGAGGTTTAAATAAGCCTTCCTAATATTTCTCCAGCATTACTAAAGAAGCACCTGGCACTTCAGTAAATGCATTGAGCAGGATAAACTGTTTCTAACAGCACAATCTCTAAACTGTCTGTGATTTATTCTTCATGTAAAGTGCTGTGTACTACTTTGAAAATTGACTCTTCTGTTTAAAAAAAAAAATAATTCCAATGATAAGATACTAATTTGTTTCAGTGTCAAATGTGTTTGGTTGACATATCACAGCCTTCTTTCTAGTTGCCAGTTGTGCAGTCTTCGAATGATATCTGATAGTCTAGTTATGTTTTTCTTAACAAGCATCTGCAACAGTAATGAGTATCAGGCGGGCCAATGCACCCTTCAGCTGTACTCTAGCAGCACGTTGCCTTGCAGTTGTATCCTCTCTTACAACTGTGCACCTGTACAGCCTTTCGTGAGATACCAGTTACGACTGAGCACCTTATTTGACAAATGAAGCTGAATAGAGGGGGCTGGTTTGTTTTTTTGTTTTTTTTGGTTTTTTTTAATGTGGTGAATGATGGTGCTTGAGCCATAAAAGCAGTCAGATTGCTCTCCTCATTAGATGTATGAAAGTCATGAGCAAAAGGCAATAATAAATACTGGTATGACTCAAGATGTGCAAAAACTAGAAACATGTCTAAGAAGTTAAAAGATGTACTTGAAAAACAGGCTTTTAGGGCATGTGACGATTTTTTTTTATTTTTTTTTTTGTTAACAACTGTTTTCACTGCGAACATTCACATGCAAAATGGTTTTAGCTGTTTCTGCTGTTTTTGTGACACAGGAGCAATCTACCAGAAGAGCAGACTTTGTGTAAACTGACACTGTAATCAAGGAATCTGTATTACAGTTGTCTTGATATTTTCATTTCTTTTCTGCCTAACCAATACACAGTATTTTTCGAAGTTTAATGTAGCACATTATACTACTGTCTTTCATCCAGTATTCTGGCAATTAGAACTCCATTACTTTTTTGTTTTCTTTCCCTCCATGATAAAGGTGATCAGGAGGACAGAAAAGAGCACAGCAGGCCCTCTTTCTTGTAGACAGTTTCAACAGTCTAATTTTGTCAGTCTCCTTGGATGCCGATATGGAGAGAACACCAGGGCTATTCCCTGAAGCTACTAAAAGCAACTTTGATTCATCTGTACTTCTGTTTGTTTGTTCTAGTTCTTTCAAGGTGGGCATTTCAGAAGTTCAGCTGTTGGATCCCTGGAGTCTGTAATCAAGGCAGTGTGTAAAGAAGAATCTTCATTTTTCAGCAGTGCAAACCTATTCATTGACATGCCCAGAATCATGGGAAACTTGGAGGACAATATGGCAAAATATGGCATTCCTGAAGACTCGAGTAAGAAAAAATACCAATCACAAGTTGCATGTATGCATTCAGAGTTTAGAAAAGTGTTTCCCTTTTAAATGGAAACGTTCATATACCAGCTGACATATCAGTTGACACTGTAATCCTGAGCCCTGAGCACAAGGGCTGATCAATAACAGTTTTATGTCTATGAGATAATAGTGGATGAGACACAAGCTATACTTGTTGTTTTCTATCTTTGCAAATAATAAATAAGAATATTCCCATCTTAGAGACATATTTATTAGAATTTTTAAAGCACTTGGTATTAAAAATGTATCTTTGAGATACAAGATTGAGAATTTATTTCTGCACGCCTTTCTTCTGTGAACACAAAGCTGTGGTAGTATTGTGCAGTAAAATATGCACACCCTTTGGATAAAATAAGGGATTTTTTAATAGTTGATATTCTTATTCTCTTTATCCAGTGCCCAGAAAATCTCTTAGCTCTTATATAATTTCACCTTTGCTTCCTTTCCTCAATATACATTTGACTAACCCTGATTAATTTTAATATTGTTAATAACCCTGTTAGTGCCTCAGTGGCCCTGTGCAAGAGGAGAATACAGTGATAGAGTGTCACTAGGGAAGGATCTGTGACTGAATTATGGTTCTATCTTCTACCAGTTTCTACAGCCAGAGACTGCCCCTGGCCTGGCTGGGACCCTTGGGAGGGAGCCAGAGCTCTGCCCCAGCCTTCTTCACTTGTGTGGGGGAGAGCAGTAAGCAGTCAGCTCCTGCTTTTCTTCCCTGTTTGAAGAATGGGGTTAGCAGGATGGCTGATTAGAGAGACTGGGTCTGTCTCAGAGCTGTTTAGGCCAGAAGCATTATCTCATTCTTGATGATTTTTCCTATTAATATTGTCACAAACCTGAGGTGTTGTAAGACCTTTTACCTTAGGACCTTGAAGTACCTTTAAAACATCAGTTAGTTCCAGCATTCCTATAAGTGAATTAATACAGTTTCCCATATTTTACAAAGTGGTAAATGAGGCGATGAAAAATGAAAATAAGTAAAATAAAATATGAGGCCACAGAAACTTGATTTGAATTTCTACACAGCGATTAACTTGTATGTATTTTGTGTACTAGACACTTGCCAATGGCTTTCTGAAAATCACCAAAAACTCAGATTAGCAAGTTTTCTGTCTTAGCATATTGATGGTTTTGACTGGCCAGCTTGAAACCTTTTTAATTCTTTGCTGTCTTTTAGCAATGATTGTGTTTAGTAATGATTGTTTCCTTGAAGAAAGCAAAAATTTAGGCAAAGAACTGGGTGTTCTTAGTGCTACATTTCTGACAATTGTTCCTTTAATTTTCAGCAGGAGTTTAAATGTTGTTGGCCTAGTTTTCCATTATGTACAATAAATTTTCTTTCTTGAGGAGTTAATGACATTATTTAGTATTTCCTCACAGCACTGGAAATGGATTATTTCTAAATCCACTCATAATAAGAAAAAAAATGAAACACATAGGCTGGGCATAAAAATCTAAACGTGTCTTCTCACAGGACACTCGTTGCTTTTATTGAGTGTAAGTGCAGTGGGATATCTTGGAAGCTATTCCTTGGATCCTAGTTCTGACAGATGTATACCCTAATGTATTAATAGATCCATCTGATGTAGAAACATATTTTTTTTGGTTAAGGAATGGAAAAGTGAATTGATTGGATTTTTTTAAATCAGGAAGTTAAGTATCATTCCACCTTTTTCCCCCCTGTATTTTTGGTAGGTTCTTATGAAATTTTACGAATAAAGTCTGTATTTGTGAAGAAATTTGTGTATTCCTACTTCTTTCTTAAGTAGGAATAGAAAGGTACAGAACAACCAAGGGTGTGGAGTGACTGTTTTAAGGTAACTTTTCCATCAGCATTCGTTTTGTGGGCAGAGGTTTTGCATGTGTCCTCATACTCTAAAATGCACTAAAGTAACTTTTAGGATATATGGAGTTCACAGGTGGTGTGAAGTTCACAAATGTGAGAAAGCCTTTGGATTCTAATTTTTTCCTTGTCTAATGTTAAGAGTTCTGTATCCTCAACATTATCATGGGCTATGGTTAAACAATTTTTATTCAGGGACCTACAGTGATTGCTTAGTGGCAGCTCGATGGTATTTGGCACAGTGCTGGGTCACATCCTAAATTAATGCTCAAGCTTTTCTTTGAATTAAAAAAAAATAGCAATAATCCCACCTCACGTGTGTTGTCTGTCTTAAATGTGAGTCTGTCTTTGTTTTTGCAGCTCCATTTTGCTTGAAGCTTTATCAGGAGATTTTGCAGTCTTCTAATGGGGCTTTGTTATGGACTTTCCTGAAACCTTTATTACATGGGAAGATACTGTACAATTCCAACATCAACATGATTGACCTGGTGATGAAGAAGGTGAGCATCAAAAGAAACACTATTACTGTTTATTGATTTTTGTCTTTGTACTTCATTCTAAAGGTCCACCTCTTTCAGGGTGGATAGAAGCAATTGGATAATTGCCTTTCAGAAAACTGGATCCACTGTGTCCCCTGAGTTCTCACCTCGTTCCCACTTTAAGCTTAGTATTTCTCTTAACCTTTTTCCTGCTTGTTACAGTGGTTTCACTTCAGTGAGAAGAGCAGAATTTTGTTCAAAGTCCCTTAAACCTTGTATAGAAAGATTAAAAAGAACTCATTAGCAGAAATGTCATGTGAATCATGCTGTATCAAGGTGTAGGACACATGTATTCCAAATGAGCTTTTGCTCACATAGAGATGGGAACTCAAATGGGGCAACATAGGGAGCTGTGGGGAAGGGACACCCCAGGAACAAAAGCCTGTTCTGAGGTTTAAAAAGAAACACAACCTACAGTGCATCCTTCCCGATTATGTTTCTAATACCATAGGATGAATGGCCAGTAGTAGCTTGATATTATTCAACAGTTTTACTGTTTCTGCAGTTTTGATATGGTAGATGCTCTGTCTTGTGCATCAATATCTACAATGACATGTTTCTTCATGACTAGCTTTGAGGCACTTCTGTAAGAGGAAGGGTGATGACTTAATTTAACTATACATCAGAGTTCTGTGCAAATTTCACATGTACCTTGCAAATATGTGATTTTTACCGTGTAATATTACTTATTGCAAGAGGTTAATTTAAAAATTAGGTTAATTTAAAATCTAGAAGAAAAACATTACTGCTTTGAAGTTGTGTACAAAAAGACTGTAATAACTTTAAATGTGATGTTAGCTATTTTTTATGTAAATGGAGTACATCATGGTACTCTGACTTATGCTCTAAAACGATAGTAAAAAAACCTAAGCCAAAAAGCACATACTAGACAGCAGATACTAGGTAACTTTATAGTTTCTGCTGTGAAGCAGAAAAAAAATTTCAGTGGTTTCATATTTTGCAGTTAAATCACTTAATTTGGGCAACAGGCCTTCTCTCTGGAGTTAAGTATAATTAATTTTAAATTTTTTATAAGCTAAAAATCAAGCTGCCTTTGATGTTTATAGATGGAAATTCTAAAAAAAAAAGAGTTGTAAGAAATGATTTTTTGATTATTTTTTTTAAATGCTCTGTAACAATACAAAGATTCTGGTAGACGCCTCTAGCACAATCTCTCATTGTCTTTATGTATTCTCAGGCTCACAAAAGTTCCAGCAGTTTATTCAGGAATCTCTGTAAATACACTCCCACCTTTTCCCCAAACCTGTAGGTCTAACAAGCAGTTACAGATGTGTGTCAGTTTACGTGTAAATATGGAAGTAGTAGGAAAGTTTCTTCAAGAATTTTTTCATTTGTTTTATTACAGAAGCCTACCAGCTATTGCTTGAACAGAAACAAAATTTAAATGTAAATATTGTCCAAGGTTTCTTGAACACAGCTACTAAAAGCTGACCCTGTAGTGCTTATACAGTCAGCTCTCCTACTGTAATTGAAATAGAGTTCCAATTTCCTTTAAACTATGTGACCACATGGCAGCTGCTTATGAGAAGAAAAAAGCAGAGAATTAAAGCCAAAAAGAACATTGATATTTGTATACTAAGATACATTCTGTAAGTTTTTCACATGGACTATTTCATTGCAAGACTGTGTAGTTGACCGTTCTTGATAAATTGTGAGGCTGCTGGTTTCACCTTCTGAGAAGACAATGGTTCTAATGTGTAAAATAGCAGTGACCATCACAGATACCAGCTGCAGTGCTGACTGAGAACAAAACAGTTCAGTGATAACTAGTAATCAGGGCTCTTGCTTTTGCAGTGGAACTTTTTGACACTGAGCTGATCTTACGAAAGTATTTCTTATTTAAAAAGATTCTCAGAGCTGATCTTATATTCAGGCACTTGCATTAGGATGAGTTTGTGCTATTTTTTGTAACTAGAACAGTCAGAAATATATATATATAAATATAAATGTAATAAGACAATTGAGGATTGGAAGAAACAAAAGTAGTATAGCAAATCATTTCAGTTTCCTACCTCTTTGTCTAGCATAACTATAAAAATTGATGCTGAGTTGAGTAAGTTATTATTCTAAACTTAATATCCTGTTTAGCTTTGCATAAGCACACTTGACTTGTCAGCCTGTTAAAAGATGTCATTATAAAGGCAGTTTAATAAGCTCGAAGTACCATTTTTATTTATTCTTACATCAGGAAGAGGCTTAGATATCTTCAATCCAGACAGGACCATAGCTGATATTGAAGACTCTAATTTTAATCAAAGGCAATATCCAGCCTAGGTGTTACAAAGAATATTTATTTTAATGGATCTTCATTGATTAGGAAGAAGAGAACGTGAAGAGAATTTTTATTAAATATCAAAGTGCAGCCAGTCATTACCATACAAACTCACAGGAGTTCATTCCTCCTGCATTCATCTTGCCCTAGGTTCTGATTCCTACTGTAATCAGTAGAGGCTGTATAGGGAAGAATTGAAGAACATGTCAGTAAAGTGATATTCCCCCTGAAATACTGTCTCAAATTCCAAAAACCTAAGGGTAAGGCTTACCAGGACTTAGCTGCTATAATTTATAGTACAGCTTTTTGAGCTTGTATGAACTCTGCATTCATAGTGTCTGTGGTGAGATGTTCTGCATCAACAACCTCTTCCTCACTTGCTTGTTCTTCAACTTCATCGGAGGCAACTTCTTTTTTTTTTAAAATCCTGTTTTTCTATTTCCCAACTATATTTACTTCTATTCTCTATTTCCACTACTACTCTGTACTACATTATTATAGCAAAATTAAAATTTGCTTAATACAGATTTCAGAATTATTAGTCTGTAGTCCTCTGGTTCCCCTAGCACCTTTTATGAATAGCATTGCGTTTGCTGTTCTCCACTTCCCTGATAACAAGGGATTTTCAATCAGGAGGTTATGCTGCAGTGAGTACTTCAACTATTTAGTCCTTGAGCGCTCTTAAAATTCTTGGCTGGATGTTATTTTGTCCTGGAAACTACTTATTGTTCATTTTATTAAATTGTATGACCTTTCTTTTTACTGCTGCTTCAATTTGAGACAGATCCTCTAAAGTGGTTTCCGTGTGGAAGGCTTCTGACACAGGAACTTCCCAAAGGCCTACTGTAGTGAATGAGAAAGCAAATTTATTTTAAACAAAATCTTTTTTTAACCTATTTGTTCTTGTTTTCTTTGTTAGATGTAACTTCAGGTTTTTTTAAAGGATGTTTTCTAATAGCTTCCTGCTGTGTAGTATGTGTGTCTGCATGCACATGGTCTTTCTCAAGTCTTTCTCAAATAATTTTTTCATAGGCAGGATGTATTTGTTCAGTTTCCTCTTTGCTCCCTGAAACAGTCTCTGTACCTCCCTGAAACAGTCTCTGTACCTCCTGCACAAAACTTACCCCTTTGCTACTTTTAATTTCTTTCAAATAAGCCTTTACATTATATACAGTTCACCTTTTCCAAAAATCCATGCTGCTGCAGTAATTTTTTGTACTGATTTGCATAAAGTGGTTTAATACAAGCACATTATAGTTACTGTAGCTCTTTGAAAGTGAATTCAGAAAAAAAAGCCCCCACTTTTGTGCTGTTCAGAATCTAGTCAGGAAGCACTAAGATCCAAGCTCTACTGAGCTCAGATATCATGAGCTGCTTGATATAGCTATTTCTAATGATGTCTGAAAATTTGATCTCCTTGTGTTCCAGTGTGACCTGTGCCTGCTCTGTGCTGGAAATAGCAATCTCTCGTTTCGGGTGTTTGCTACCCTTGCAGCCTTTCTGGTCTCTCTCAGCTTGTCACCATCGTGCCTGGACAGTGGGTTACACGGTCCTGGTATTCCAGCCTGGGATTGCAATCCATGAGGTTTTTGTGTTGCTTTTTAACAGAAGAACTTGTTTAGCTGATTTGACACCAAACTTTAGTTTGACGTTTAGGATCCCTCTCTCTTTGAAAGTGGAATGGGAATTTCATAGGATTTAAATGCATAGATTCTTTCAGAGAAATTAAATTATCTGCAAGGGTCTCTTTACAGACTTCTGTGCTACAAACAAGAAGAAAGAACCACAGTAAACTGTTTTCCTATATTGTGCCAGGAGTGAGATTTTGCAAAAGACACTTAAAATACTATGGCATAAATGGTGTACTTTCAATAGGAATTATTGCAAAAAACATGCTCCAAATTGGAGTTTACCACTCATTGCAGACACTCCTTGCTGGGAAATGTCACGATCTCTACCACAGTAACAATGCTGGATAGTTCTTAAATGCACTTCTGTGACTGATAACACCAATTTAAACCAAAAGATACTGCAATATTTTCTAATCTTGAGTACACTTGTGATCTGTTTAAAACAGGCTGGAAAAAAAAAATGATGGTTGGTTGCTAGTGGCTATGAGAGAAATTGTAGCTCATGTTTGAATGGGACAGAGAATATTTTGCTATACTCAGGTCTTCCTCTGCAAGAATATTTTGATTAGTTGAATTTAGTTGTCCAGACCATGCTTCCAACTTTCATTTTTATTACATATTCAAAGTAGTTTGAAAGACCCACAAGATCTGCAAAGGCTTTCTTTTGAATATGTCCTAACTGTCGGGTTTTTTTCCTGTCTTTCTGAAACACCTCTATGATAATCTGTATGAAAGAAACATTATAAAATAGAGGTCTTTATGATACTTCAGTTAGGACACATGCATGCTGCAGGAAGACTTTGATTTGCTTGGTATTCAGACACTGCAACAAATACTTTTTATTTCTTAAGTAGAAAAAAAAGAAAATGCGGATATTCTTACTGCTGATTACCAAAGTGAAATGGAAAGGAGTTGCATAAGATCTGAAGCACGCCAGTTTTTCCTGTTTCTTAAGATTTTCTATGCACAGTTTTTATTTCATTTGTCTCCATGTATGCTTTTTCCCAGGCTAATTTTACTTTTGGTTTTGTGGAAAACTTGAAGACTTATTCTGAGACATGGCTTAGGATGTCTGAGGTTTTTAAGACCAGTGGAAATGTCCTTACGGTCTCACGACTGCAGGTTGGTGAACTGTAGGAGGGCTTCTTCCTATTTTCTAATTATTTGCTATGCGATCTAGACAGAATTTCTATACATGTAAAACTGCCCTTCTATCTGGCTTCAGGTTTGAAAAGAGCTGAAAAAGAGGCAGATTAGCTTTAGGTTATGACCCTATAATGTGTACTGAGAAACTTCTGAGGTGAAAATACTTGAAAGCAATGTTACCTCACTATATCCGGTATTACCAGGCAGTAGGGGAAATAAACCAAGTAAGTACACCTACAAGCTTTATATATTTATTTAAAACAAATGTAAGATTGTAGGAAATAGAATGTTTTTTTGAACTTGCTTGTTTATCACTTGCTTTTTCCGACAATGTGTGCAACTGATTAAAAAAACTGGTGTGGGAAATATTGACTTTAAAAAAAAAGCATTATTGGGATTTTTCATTCTACATATTTGTATCTCCCCCCCTCCCACCCCCAATAAAATTTAGTTTTGCCATGTTTGACTTATGAAAACATGCATGGCTGTAACACTATGGAAAAATAAGCAGAATCTTATAATGGCCTAGACGTATCAATTGAACTGGTACTTTTAAGTTCAACTAAGGAATGATGTTAGCAATCGTGCATTAGACTTGCAAATCCCAGGATGTTCTTATAGAACTAATTATTTTTCCCCCCTTAGAACTTGGAAAATGAAGTAAAAAAGTTAAAATAATGTAAGAGAAGTTCCCAAATGCTAGTTTTTAAAATATACTTCTTTTACTACTGCTGGTGTGAATAGTATAATGTCCCAAAAGAAAGAAAAGAAAATGGTTTTCTGTCCTAGCAGACTTGCAAGGACATTGAAACGGACTTATAGTTAAAGTATTTTCAGTAAAGGAGGGGAATGATATACAGCAGTGGGGAGTATATGTTCTGGTGTTTATTTTAAACGTGTGGAGTTAACCTGTTAAGAGAAGAAGACTGAAGATGTGGAGAGGCTAAATGACTTCTCCGGTGTTATGCAGGAAATGTCGGTAATGGAATTGAACATTAATGCATATGTATATTTTATATTTCTTTAGAGAAGATAAACCTGATGTAACATCTAACACTTTTCCTTTTAGGAAGCACTGCAAAGCAATTTCATAAAGCACTTTATAGAAAGTAATTTGGATATGGACATGGAAAAACTCTTTAAAAAAATGCAAGTATATGGTATGTACATAAAAGTACATGTACTGATTACCTTTATTAGACTTTAATTTGAACTTAGAACTACGTTCAGTTGAAATGGAATGTTTTACCTATTTACATGATACTAAAGTACCAGACTTCAAATTGTCTTGTTGAGTTAGTGTCAAATGTTTCTAATTGTCTTTTTTCTTCAGTGAATGGACAGTTGGCATTTCAAAATATTGAGAGACTTGAAAAATCTCGTAACACATTAGAACTGGCAAACTATCATGGGGGAGTTATAAACGTAGGAACTTCTCTTAAAAGGAGAGAAGAGAGAAGTAATTCTGGTAGTCACAGTTCCATTTGTTAGTAGTAAATTTTGAAGGAAATCTAGGTACTTTAAATATAAATAAATAGAAAATGGAAATGGATACAGTGTGTTTAATCAAAAGCTGTCTGTATTATTTTTTTTCTTTCTCCTTTTATTGAGAATTAGTTGTGTGTGGTTTCCCTAAGCCATGGAAAAGCCTGAGGTAATGGTTATAATCAGGGAGCAACAAGGTTGGGCTCAGGTCAGCAGAGAGTAACTAGGGTCAGACCCAGCCCTGGGATGGTCAGGCAGGACCATATGGGTGATGCTGAGCCAGGTTAGGACATCACCCCACGGGTAGGGATCTGAGTCCAGATCAGCAGGTCCATGGCCCCTTCCACAGCCAGGCTGTGATGTGGTGGGAGCTGCAGCCTGGGGCAGGCCCAGCTGCAGTTCTGTGCAGCTCTGATGCTATTCCATCAGAGTGGCTCTGGCTCAGATATCTGCATGGAGCTGCCCAGCAGTGTCCCCTGGGTCACAGCTATCCTTGGCTGCACCTTTTCTGCACTGGTACTGAGCCTTGGCAGCCAGACCTCTAGGAACAGAGTGTATGCCCTCCAGGGCCAGATAGATATCCCAAGTGGAACAGTTTATAATAGAGGAAATGGGGATTATTATGAGTAATTTCGGGTATGTAGAGAGGAGGAGAAGAGAAAGGATTATGCTGGAAATTTAAGTTACTTAAAGATGATATTTTTTTTAAGAATTTGATAATTGAAAAAAATTCAATATATCCTGCTGTCAGCAGGGTAGGTGCATGATAAGTTAAATGGTTACTGATGTGTGCCAGAAACATCTGTCCATACCAAAGCAGAATCTAATGTCATTTAAGAAAAATTCATGATTTGGAGGACCAGAGAGAGAGAAAAATGGGATAAAATGCAATAACAGGTGAGGTGACATCATGTACAAAGGGAGCTGGGTGCTTCCTAGAGGAGGATAGTGGTAGAGAGGACAGAGCTGTGTGGTTTCTTATCAGTGAGTGTTAGGGTAATTATGATCCAGACACAAATCTGTTCCAGTCATTTGTTGGAGGAGTGAAGAGCTCTCAGATACTCCATGAAGGGTCCATGTGGCCCTCATTGATGGAAAAAATGGACTTTACAGCAATACAGGCTATTAAATCTGTTCTACAGCCAAAAAATTAAGACTAGAGCTAAAATAAACAAACAAATGTAACTTAAGTGCAACTTTCATCCGATTTCGATACCTGCCTCTAAGCAGGAGATGGGCAAAATCCGCTGAAGCTCCTGAGAACTTGTAAAAGATGAAGTGTGTTCTCAGTCTTAAATTATGCCACTGCCCTGAGCTGGTGCTGTCACAGTTTGTGTGAGTTGGCTTTGAGTTTGTGAGTTCTTGGCTTTTCTTTTACACGGAGGATGTGAGATTTAATTGAAACTGGCCTTGATTTGAAGGCTGTGTTTGAAGGCTAGGACTAGCTGCACATACTTTCACTAAGAAAAATGGCAAATGGTATCCAATATTCAATCCAGAAAGTAGGAATCTGGGCTGCATATCCTCCTTAGACGAGGAACTGAAACTTGAATCTGCTATCTCTCAGGAAGTTTTTCTTAACCACTGAATTGTTCTGGGTGGGGCATAGCTCACCCCTTATGGTGAAGTTGGATCACAATAAAACTAAAAAAAACAAACCTCACAGAATCACACAATTGGAAAGATATAAGGGAGGAAAGCAAGTCCCTTAACCCACAAGGCCTGCTGGAAACATAGCTGTCTCAGTATATTAGTTGAGTAATAGATGGATTTTGTTTGTTTGGATATAACACTGGAAACTACACGATAGATTATGGACAAATGATGTTTCATTAAGTAGATATCGAGACCTTTGGAGTTATCAAGTCCATCTTCACTGTTGCAGACAACATCATCACAGCAATCTGTGTATGTGTTTCTCCAGCTATAGGTTTTTAAAAGAGCTAAGGACATTTGACAATACGTGATAAATTGTTAATAGTCTAGGATGGTGAAGAGAGTGAATAATTTAAGTAGAATGGCCTATGAAACTAGAATTTCATTATTTTAATGGGATACAGTCGATAAAATTAGCATCATATAAAAAATGAAAATCAATATGGCCTATAGATAGCAATAGCATTTATGCCTTCGAAGCTGATCTGTCCAAAGTGCCAGGGCACTCTTCTGCATTTACTCTTTGATTATGGTTCTTTTTACAGATTTGCTTCATCATTTTGCTTTTTGAAAAATGACTATGCTCTCTTATTTTTATTTTGGTTTCATATATGCTTTTTTGTTGATTTTATTAATCTATAAGCATGTGCAGCTGTTACTATAAACTTCTGTTCATAATGTTCTGTGTGTGGGTTTTTTGGTTGTTTTTTTTTGTTTGTTTGGCTTTTTTTAAATTTCATTACTCTTACACTGTATCAGCTTTTTAGTCCTGTAATTACCTCACTTGGATCCAATTAAAGTCTTAAACATATCCATACATGTTATTGGTTTTACCACTCACAACCTTTTTATTTCCATCCAAAGCTCAAGTTTTCTGAAATCACCTAATCTGTGTGATTATATATTTTGTTTTCTAATGAAAGCAAATATTCCTTTTGTTTATTACATCTATACTTGCATTAAACTGACTTCTAATTATGCTCAAATCCAAGGTGCTTGTGTTTGTATCTTTTTCATTCTCTATGATGCTATAAAAATGATTAACAGTCTTAGTGACATGTTATTCATCCTGCTACTCCTGCTCGAAAGTATTGTGGTCAGAGAGTGGATTGATGATTGAAATTCTTCCAACCTCTCTATAAAATTATCATACTATAAGAGCTTGCAAAGTTATCAATTCCTGAAATTGTTTTACAGGGTCAGATTTTGTCACCTGGAACCAAGGAAATATTTAACTGAGGGCAGAAAAGTTTGTGGTTTTCTTTTTAAACCCTTCTTTACTTTCTAAACTAGCTGTGTGGGCAAGGCAATGCTTGCTTTCCGACTCAGCGTTTTGCAATCATTTCTTGAGGGGAATCGATTTCATCTAAACTCTATCTCACTGGAGCTTGTGAGCTCCTTGCTGGGCACAGTCCTTACAAACCTCTCCAGAGGCACTGGGAGGCAGTTGTGGTGCAGGCTCTTCTTTTAGGTTCTTGCTTGCTGAGTTGCTCTCTTCTCCTGCTTCTGTGATTTGTCCCAGATGTGATTTTCTCTTTTTTCTCTGCCAAGGAATCTCCCTTACAGAGGCCCACATGTGACCTGGAATGTAACAGCAGGGATAAAAAAACCCAGGCAGCTTTCCTCCATCATACCACTCTGCTGCCCTCATTGTAACTAAATAGTTTTATGCGTGTACAGAAAGCTGGAAGCAAATAGCTGTAACATCACTTAAAACTGTGCCACCACCAAAATCACCTGATAACTAGAAACCGTCTCCTAATTTCTGATGTGAATTCATTCATTGCTGGTTTATTCAAATTTGTTCTTTTTGCAAACTTAAATAGCACTTCTACCTAGTAGATTTACATAAAACAGTTACATTTCATCCCAGTTTCTTAACAATAGGTTAAATGAACTAGGTGGAAGATGAGGGCTGAGTTGGTATGTAACAAAATATGAAGATAACAGTGAAAACAGATTTGCTGAGTTTTTTGTTCATAGTCACTACATTTATAAATGGGGAAAATATAAGACAGGCAATTCTATAGATCTTAATTCTAAAACTTTCCTTTGGATTTTGTCTGTTCATATACCTGTATTATTTCTGTGCTACAGTACAGAAGTTCATGCACATTGTGAAAGACTGTATTTTGCTTCCAGAAACATTTAAGTATGTCATACTCCAAGCAAGCAGCCAAAGTAGTTGTTATTTCTCATGCAAAAATATTCAATAGTTTAATTCATAGGAGAGAAGGTTTTTTAGTTAATTATTGATTTCAGATTAAGGTCTTTCAAAGATCAGCTGGTGAAAAGAGCTCTAGTGATTTTTTTGTGTGTGTGTGTGTGTGTGTATATATATATACACAGTTAGAGTGATATATAATTACACACATATATATATAAAAATATATACAAAAGATCAACCCTTCTGAACCTTAATGTTAGGAATATTCTGTTCTCTCTAATGCCATAAAACAAGTAGCAGCATAGGTATTTCCTTTGTTGCCCTCCCCTTCAGGATAGCAGTAACACATACTGTCTACATTTGGTCCTATGTTCTCTCAACTCTTGAATGAGTTCTCTCAACTCATGAATTCACCCTGTCGGTGCTTGCCAGTCTTCTGAGTTCTAGACTATCAGTTCCTCTACTTTTTCTCCTGGTGATCTTTATCCCTTGTCATTGGTGATCATGTCACTTCTCCAGACTACTTCTTACATTTTTCCACTTATCTGCCTTTCTATTTGTCCTGGTTTTGACTAGAATAGAAATAATATTTACTGTGCTGATGCTGAATAACATCTATGATTCTGGGTTTGTCTGTCACCACTGTTATCAAATGAGGTCATGACCTTTCCTATTTAAAAACTAGATCTTCAAGTGCATCTTGAAAAATTTAAGATGGGAACTTGTGTTGCATGTTTTATAACATTGTTTAGTACTTGAGAAATTCAGATATTTCCATTGTTCTAGATCATACTATTCTTCTGGTTGTTGTCTCAAACATAAGGATATAACAGTATTTCTGTATGCTCTACCTATGGATGAAGATCTGAATTCCTCCCAAAGATCAGTGTGTTTGGAAACCAGGCTTTGGTTGAGGTTATACATTCATCCTGGATCCACAGATAAGATCAGAGTCAAAGTGGAGGGGTTGTAGGATTTTTCAGATTTTTCTTTAAATGTAGGGCTTGAGTCAAAATGCTTGCGCCCTCTATAACAAGGTGTTTGAAATATTTGCAGTGTTGAGGAGAGAAGAACTGGCCAATATATTATTAGATGAAAGAGATTGATCTCTGTTATGATGTTTGAAGTACAGTAACCCACTTGTATTTGTGGGACTAGCGATGGAAAGATAAGAAAATGTTGAAAGTTCTATAGCTTCAAGTACATGGTCACTTTCTAGAACTTTTCTAGAATTTGTAACATTTTATTATTCTGAAACTGAAGGAAAATATGGCTGAGGACTTGTAAAGGCCACTGAAACATGAACTATACTTCCACAAGTTCACACTAAAATTCCTATGTTTTTAAAAATTTCTTCCCCTTTTTAAATACAAAGGATATTTACTCTTATAGGATGTGCAAGAGAGAACATACCTTTGTGTTCTGTTCATTAAAACTAAGGAAGTCCAATTTGTTTCCTCATCTTAGAAACTATGATGAACAAGATGCTTAACAGCTCAGCAAGTAAACAGATTGACTTGTTGTCACAGCTTGTAATAAATATCTCTTCCTGTGTGTTACTGGACCGTTTCCAGCCTTTTGACTCTATTGAGAAATTGGAGGAGAAGGCTCATGAACTCATGCAGCAAAATAATTTTTTGGCTAGTAAGTACCTTATTTAAATATATATTGACAGAAAACATCATTCTCTGTAGGTTTTGTCTGTGTTTAATTTAAAGGTAGGTTAAGCTTACCCAGTTTCAAAGTATGTATGAAAACACACATAATACACACAAAATAAAGCACATTGACCTTAGAGGTATTCCCCAGCATTTGAATGCTGTAATGTATGCTGTAAAGACTAATTATATTGTTGTTTTAGTTGTGGAACTGCCAAATGAGTCCTTGGAGTCTGTTATTTCTAACAAAATATTGAAAAGAACAGTCATACATGTTTAAAGTAGAACAAAAAGAGTTGAAAAAATGTATAGTACTGAGGAAACGACTATTATGATGAGATCATCAAGTTTACATCCTTCTGAATTTTAGTTTTTATATTCTTGGCTTTGCGAAAAGGAGGAAAGAAAGGGGTTTTTTGATAAGTTTTATTCTTAAACCAACAGCTCAGAGAAATTAACTTGTTTATTCAGGGTAAATAAATTCTTAAGCAACAGATCTATTTCTTTTTTTCCTTGGGATTACACTCTCTATCCTTTTCCTGCATTATATCCTTATTGCTGAGAATTAATTGATTAATTGTACAAAGGAATTTAAAAGACAAGAATGTTTTTCTTATTACACACACTTTCTCTTCTCACATAAAATGCTTTAAGTTGTATGTAGCCTTTCCAAAGGAGAGCCCCAGTTAAGTCTGTTTAAGGAAAGGTTAGATATGGTACTTAGGGACGTGGTCTAGTGGGTAATAGGTGGTGGGGGGATGGTTGGACTAGATGATCCTTGAGGTCACTTCCAACCTTAATGATTCTATTCTATTCTATTCTATTCTATTCTATTCTATTCTATTCTATTCTATTCTATTCTATTCTATTCTATTCTATTCTATATAAAGCGTGCCACACTTTTTCCCGTTGTTTTGGGTTTTATTGTCTCCTTTGACACCTGTAAGTACACAACAGCATGACAAAGCAGTTCTAGAGAATGAAACTAAGCCTGGAATCCTATATTTGCTCTGTAACCTGCACAGTACAGCCATTTGCAGAATGTGGAAATGACCACCCTCCATCAGCATAAAACCAACAGGCCATACCATGAGATATGGAAAATTTCTCAGGAGTACTTTGTATTGAATTAAATTGTTTGCCCCCTCAAGGGAAGAAACAGACACAGGAAAGATTAAATGTTTGCATAAACGGGAAATTGGGATTGACCAGTTGAAAAAATAAACTTTACAACTGAGTAAAGTATTCTACATTGTATTATCTTTCAGGGAACCCTAAAGAAAAAAGGTCAAAACTTCATATTCATCAAGCAGTCCTAAAAAGTCTAGGTTATCCAGAAAGAAAATACAACCAATTTGATGTATTTGACTTCATCTTTCCAGCTACAGATTAAGCTTTCAGCTACTTTTTTTTTTTTTTTAAAATACAGACCTAGAGAAAATAAACATACAAATTCTGCTGTGTTAAAACAGAAATTTTGTAATTGACTCATAAATTAAATATCAGAGTAAATTTTAATGAGCTGGTACTGTTTACTTTGTTCCCCACTTCCAGGGGTTGTTATCATTTGATAAACAATTTTATGGCTGCTGCTTTCACTGTGGAATTGAGATCAGTCACCAAAAAGGGGTTAAATCTGGATACAAAGAGAATAAAATGCAATTCAAAAAACCCCCAAACAAATCACAGAATGAATTTTCCCAGATAAAAATGATTGTTGCAAACCCATTTATCATGTGAATATTTTTTTTTTTTTTACAATTTGTATTCATGAATGTAAGTCCCTAAAACCTACCATTCTTGTGGTGGGAGATCAGAAAACTTTAGAGGCTTCCTGTGGAATGTAAATGTATCCTTCTATCATTTGATAATTGGCTATGAGTTAGCTATGTAAATAGCATAAATCATATAAGCTTGGGTGCGAACCTCTTTTCTTGTGTCAGGTATCATCTTCGATATGCCAAAGAACAAGACGCAAGATTCTAGCAATCTTCTTCCACAACACATTTCATATACAATTAGAACCAGTGTTCTCTATAGCATGAGAACAGATTTGATTAAAAACCCCGCGTGGAAATCCCATCCCCAGAAGTTGCCAGCTGATGGGTTTAAATACAACCACATCTTCATTCCTCTTCAAGACATGATTGAAAGGGCGATTATTTCAGCACAGACTGGGACAGATACCTCAGAACCAGCCATTCAGGTGCAAGCCATGCCTTACCCTTGTCATACCAGTGATCTGTAAGTACACTTTCAGCATTTTAATTCAATATATTATCCTTATTAGTTTAGTGCAAGAGGACTTGGGAAGCTACTAGGTCTTTGTAGTGGATAAATGCATATCTCAGCACAGGACTGAACCAATATGTCTGATACCAGCATGTTATAACACAGCAACTGCTGTTTAACAGCTGTGACCACAACACATTATGCAACTTCTGTTTGGCAAATGACTCCTTATGAGTTGCTGGCAGCTACTCTGTGGACTAGTCTGCTGGACAGACACTGAGTCAACATATTGTGCAACACTTTGGGATGTGGTCTAGTAGACGTGGTGATATTGGGTTGATGGCTGGACTTGGTGATCCTAGAGGTGTTTTCCAACCTTAAAGATTCTATGATTCTATGAACTAACTTAGATTATGCTAAGAAACCCACTTTCCATCCTTAGTTGTCCTGTATGCAAACTGTAAATTGGTCTGTGGTATGTGTTGAAATACAGTGTAACGTTGATGAGGCAAAATAAAAAGTCTAGGATTGTTCTTTGTAACACCATCAAAATATCCTGACAGAATTTAAAAGGAATTGTGGTAATAAATCTGTTAAAGTAGAGAAAAAGTCGACTGGCTCATGTTATTCCTTCCTGTTCAAATGGATTACTTTGCTGTAAACACAAATCTGAATTCTGTTTGACTTTGAATGGAGCCCTAAAGAGTGATTACTTCAGTTGTATTGCTGACAGATATTAATATAATGTGATAGTACTAATATATATTTAGCTTGTTATATGAAAAACAAGCAATTCTAGAACAAGAATAAGTCTTATTGCTCATGTCAGAGCTTATTTTGTACATGCTTTGAGAAAGTCCCAGTATTAACCTATTAACATTCTGCTAAAGATATTTTACTTTTGAGAACTAACAACTCTGCATATATGTTATTTTATAGATTCTTGAACAATATAGGATTTTTTTTCCCACTTATGATGATGTTAACATGGATGCTTTCAGTTGCTGGCATGGTTCGCAAGCTGGTTTATGAAAAAGAAATTAATCTTGAAGAGGTAAGAGGCAGATTAGTGTCTGAAAAAAAAAAGTATTTATTAAAGTGTACTGAAATACAAAACTTAAACTTTGAAGTACTTTTATGTACTCATAATCCAGCTGGCTTTGTTTTCACTTGTTTCCTCTGGGCAGCAGGTTCTAGTTCTTGCTGCCAACTCAGATTCACAGCATTGTTTGAGCATCAGTCCTCTTAGTATGCAAATATTGTCCTTGAGACAAAAAGCAACAAGCAAAAGATCCATAAAAGTTGCAGTTGGAAACTGTTATTTGGAAAAAAGTCCTGATTAGAGTGGTTTTTATTTTGGATTTTTTTTTTATGTTTTGCTTATATGTGATCTAAAATAATAAAGCTTCCTAAATTAAGTTAAAAAATTGCCATGTACTGTGTCATTATCGGAAACATAAGGGAGAATGATACAGAAAAAGAGACAATTATCTTCTTATATCACCAGCTAGTCTTAGCAGGTGATAAGCATATGGAAGGGCACAGGGTTTTATGATACATTTTCTGAATGGATAAATGTACCTTTTCTTAGAAATTATACTTTTATTTATACTGCTGGAGTAAGTTTTCTTCATTTGGGAAATTATCTAATTTCTCTAAACATTGTGTTGTAAGAAAAGCCTTTTTTTAAAATGCTTTAAAATATAGAATCAACTTAATGAAGTTGAATTTGATCATCTTATGCAAAAAGTAGCTTCAGAAGTAGTAGTAGCTTGTTTCCAAAAGCATTTTTTTTTAAGGAGGTGTGATACCTCATAGCTGGTGAAATTATTATCTGCACACAGAGGTTTATAAACATATCCATATGTTACTTCTAGTCCAGCAACAGACTGGGAAAACACATTTGTTTATACAATGCTGTAGAGATCCTCGGTACTTTTTAGAATGTAAAAAGGTAAACTTCTCACTGGAGAACCCAATAATCTGACATCTGGTCCTGCAGCCCTATGCAATAGAGTTGTGCCTGAGCACTATGATTCCTTGTGTTAGTATGTGATAAACTCAGAGGCAGCCCTGCTCAGAACTGTGTGTGATCCGGGAGAGGGCAGCAGAAAGGGATGGTATAGGAAAAAAGATGAGTAATTTAAAGTGAAGATGACATCCTTTGGGCACCTGATGGTATCTTGGTAGCAACATGTTTTGCTTTAAAAAAAAAGAAAACAAAAAAGAAGAAAAAAGAAAGGAGAGAAGAAGAAAATGCGTTTCCTAACATTAACTCTCTGCTATGTTGTCTTGCAGTATATGAAGACAATGGGTGTACATCCAACCATTCATTTCTTTGCGTGGTTTCTGGAGAATGTCATTGTGCTCACAATAAGCAGCTGTGCTCTGGCCATCATTTTAAAAGCAAGTGGTATCTTTGCTTATAGCAATGGCTTCCTCATCTTCTTTTTTCTCCTGGATTTTGGAGTTACGGTTGTTATGTTAAGCTATTTTTTGGGAGCGTTTTTTAGCAGTGCTGATACAGCAGCTCTGTGTGCCAGTCTTGTGTATATGATCAGTTTTTTACCCTACGTAGTTTTATTGGTCTTGCAGAACCAGTTGAGTTTCACCAACCAGATTATAACGGTAAATATTATTTTTCTTTTCTAATTTTTCTCCTCCAACCTGCGGATTTTTGAAAATTTTAGACTATAATTTACTTATTTTTGTCCCAGGTTTCTGTTTGCTTTTGTGTTTCACTGGAAATAAGTCACATTAATAGATATCCAATTGAGAAAATGTTTTAAATGGAGGAAGGAATAAAAAATACATTTTCAGGGAAATTCTGTAAACCTACAGAAAATATAAGGAAGTTTCTTTCCTTGTGCTCATGAGTTCCCTTTATATTTTGGCCTCAAAGTGTTTGTAATGTTAATGTACTTTAAAGCACACCTGATGACATGCTACTCCTGAAAGTCATTATTTGTTTGGAGGAAAACTAGGGATTGAGTACATTTGAGGATTAGATCAGAAAATTGTCTAGTGCTTAACTAGCTATGCAGTCTGAGGTGTATGTTTCTTTGACATTGATTCTTCTATGCCCTTTTCTGTCTTATATACGCTGTAGTCTGTTTTAGTACTGTCTTAACATACCATATCCTTGATTAGGACATCAAATATCAGCATTATACAATGCAAACCATATTTCACACATTATAGCTTCACTCTTTCAAAATAACTCAATAGCAAATTAAACTGGTGCAATAATTTGTATGCTATTAAAAATTTACATTTTCTTCAGTGTCAGATAAAATATATTTGTTCTTTGCATACAAGTAAGCACAGTTGTAAGACTTGCAGAATTTGGGCATAAATAGGCACGGTGAAATGTTTTTGATTTTTTTTCTGTTGCTTTCTTTTCCCTCCATTGGGCCACAGAGAGGGAAAAGTATGCATTAGGTAACTTTTACACTTTAAAGTCAGTTATTTCAAAATAATTCTTCAGATATCCTGTATGTGCTGAAAATCAGAGGCAACAGCATGTGAAAAAGGCAATAATTTTTGAAGAGAGGGGAGAGGCCATTAAGTGAGAGGGTGTAACCTTAGCAATGTAAGTGGCAGGGACTCAGCTGATGGGAATTAGCATGAAATTCTCTGTATAAAAATACAATCCATGCCACCAACGATTTTGATTTTTTTTCTAAGTAGCAGCTAATGTCATACTTCTTTCTTCAGACAGCTGGCAGGATGTGTTCATTTTGTGTCAAATATTGCAGAATCCTTATTTAATGGAATTCTTTTAGAAAGATATAAAATTGACTTTATTTCAGCTGACTTTCAAACTGTGGAACTTTATCACTGAGTAACGCTTATTAATTCTACTGTTTTGGATCTCCTTGTTAGCCAGTGTTTTTTTCATTGATCGTCAGTCACATGTCCTTACTATACTACATCACTATCTTGCTCATTTCCTACATTGTACTTTTGTGATACAGCATGACTATGTTTCTTCTTGGAAGTTAAATGTTATTTTCTTGCACAAAAATGCTGTCTCAGCATGTAGCACCCAGTATCCATGTTCCTTCTGCCTCTTTTTGAGTTCTGGTGTTACAAAAATGAGTAGGACCACTGCTCTGACTACAGAAAGTATATTTCTTTGCATGCTTTTACAGGGTTGTACATTATGTTTTCAGTATGTGGTAGATTTATGATGTTCTGTAACTTCTTATAAAGTTAAATAATGCTTTCAGATATTAATATCTAGGTTGGTGGAGCTCTTTAAGGTGGAGCAAATACTACTGCAGTATGTGGGGGGAAGTATTGTTAAAACATAAAAGGAAATAATGCCTACGTGAAACAAAGGCCTGTTTATTTTGTGCTTGCTTTTAGTATCACAAGTTACTTTATTTAATGGAACTTGTTAATGACATGTTTTATTTGATGTTCACATCCTGTTACTCTTCTTGTGTTGCAGTGTCTGCTGTCTACAACTGCCTTTGGGCAAGGAGTATTTTTCATTACATTCTTTGAGGTCCAAGAAATAGGTAAGATCTCCAGTTAGAAGAAAAGCTTTGTAATTAGTTTTTCAAAAACTACAGTTGGAAATGTTTTTCACTTTGTTCTGAAAAAACTTTCTAATCATGAGTTAACATCATAGATCGTAACAGGAGAAAACTTTTTAATGCCTCTTGAAAACCAAGTTAAGCTTGTGCTGCTTTCTAGCAATAAATTAAAGTGGGCATAGCATTGCTCTTTTTGCAATGCAGGTTGGAGGAAATTCTCCACATCCTATTAGTTGACAGAATGAGTGTATTCAGCCAATGAAATTGTTCTAGAGATGCAAACCTAAACTTTATATTTAGTGAAATTCAGAACAGTGACCTAAGGGTGAGCGTCTGACTGAGTATTATTTCACTTGTTGAATGTGTTATTTCTCTCAGTCCAGTGGAGGAAACTTTGGCAAGATATTTAAAGCAGTTTCTTGGAAGTCTTCATTGATGTCAGTGGCAGCTCTAATGCTTGTTTTCTGGTGAGGATATCAATAGGGAGTTTTGTAGGATCACAAAATAGTTGAGGTTGGAAGGGATCTCTGGAGATCATCTAGTCTCCTCTGTTGCTCAAACAGAGCCACCTACAGCTGGTTGCCTGGAACCATGTCCAGACAGCTTTGGAATATCTCCAAGACTGGAGATTCCACAGCCTCTCTGGGCCACTTGTGCCAGTGCTCAGTCATCCTCACAGTGAAAAAGTTTTGCCCAGTGTTCAGAGGGAATCTCCTGTGTTTCAGTTTGTGCCCATTGCCTCTGGTCCTGTCACTGGGCACCACTGAAGATAGCCTGGCTCCCTCTGCTTTTCACCTTCCTTTCAGGATATTTATATACACTCATATGATCCCCCTCGAGCCTTCTCTTCTCCGGGTTGAACACTCCCAGCTTTTACAGCCTTTCCTCATAGGAAAGATGCTTTGGTCCATTAATCATCTCTGCAGCCCTTCACTGTACTCTGCGCAGTACCTCCATGTCTCTTTTGTACTGGGGACCCCAGAATGGGACACAGCTGGTTTGCAATCCACCTCACCAGGATTAGCTGCTCGATCATCTTTGCAGGGACTGAGATAAGGCTGACTGGCCTCTAGTTCCCCCGGTCCCTCTTCTTGAAGATAGGAGTGATATTTGCTTTCCTCCAATCTTCAGGCACTTCTCTCAATTGCCATGATTGATCAAAGATATTGAGAGTGGCCTTGCAATGACATCTGCCAGCTCCCTCAGTGCTTTTGGGGTCATGTCATCAGGGTCCATGGACTTATGTATGTGCAGTTTGCATAAGTATTCCCTGACCTGATCTTCTTCCACCAAAGGTACATCATCCTTGGTCCAGACTTTTCCCTTAGTCTCTGGTACCTGGGATTTCTGAAGACCAGACTTGCCAGTAAAGGGCTGAGGTAAACGTGGAATTTAGTACCTCAACCTTTTCCATATCCTGTGTAAGCAAGTCCTCTCTCTTGTTGAGTAACAGGCCCATATTTTCCTTATTCTGTCTTTTGTCACCTCTGTACTTATAGAAGCCCTTCCTGTTGTCTTTGACATCCCTGGCCAGATTCAATTCCATTTGGGCTTTAGCTTTTGCAGATTCATCCCTGGACTCTTGAACAGTGCTTCTGTATTCCTCACAGGTTGTCTATCCTTGCTTCCACCCTCTGTAGGCTTCCTTTTTGTATTTGAATTTAGCCGGAAGCTCTTCATCCATCCATGCAGGCCTACCTGACTTTCTATTCATTGGGTTGGACTACCCTTGAGCTTGATAGATGTGTCTGGGGTCACACATGCACTAATGCATAACACAATGGAGGTTTATGGGAACAATATTATACAGAACAAGAACAGTGTAAGTTGTTTACTCTCAAGATAATGCTAGGATGAATATTCAACTATTATAGATTGGAAATTAAGAAAAAAAAATCTTTACTTTGTAAAGTATTTTCTACATTTCTCCTGTGTGACCCTATTCATACCCAGCCTGAGCAGCACCTTGCCTCTACAAGCTTGGAGGCAGCTGGTGAAATCCTCACTGAGCTACTGTGCAGGTGCAGAAATGAAGGAGAACATCTCATTATGTTTAAGTGTTAGGAAGGAAAAAAATATATATTTGGTTAAATTTTTTAACGGGTTGCTACATGTTTTAACATGGTGATCCCTAGCATGCCCAAGCTAAAAGCTGTTCATATTGATGCTGAAGTTCTAGAAAATTAAGAAGTGAATGTCTGGGCCCTTGATAAATGTCTACAAAGGATATGCATTTATGTATTGAAATACATAAAGGGATATAATCCTTTGCTTTTTTTACTACTACTGCAAGATCAATATTGATGGCAGTGGATGTTTCAAACCACTAGTCACTGAAAAAGTATCATGATGACACAGAAGTTGGTAAGAGTGGACAAGAGAGTTCCAGAAAATATTACTTACATTTCCCACCAGACACTTTATCAAAATGACTCATCTTTACTGAAATAAAGGAAAAATGTGCTTTATGGAATAAATGTTTTTCTTGACAACTGCAGAAAGAGAATTGTAGAAACAATATCAGGACCCTGCTATACTGCAAAGAAAGTAGCATGTTCAGAAAAAAAAAGGCAATTTTTTTTTTTAAATCTATAATTTTTTTACTTTTGTTTTCCATCTAAAAATATGGTAGCTTTCTGTAGTAGTAGTGGTTTGCACCTTCTCTTTTCCTTTCATGTCTTCTGCAACGTAATAATTTTGTGAAACATTCAGTGAGTTTGTTGTTCCAGTTTACCTCTGAATACAGTGAATGCACACAGATACTTGCTTCTCAGTTTTCAGATTTAGCATTATATAAAAGACGTTAAACTTCATGTAACCCATTTCTTTATAAGAATGGCATAAAGCCTAATTCATTGAAGAGGTCGGTGCCCCGTTTTGTCAGACAGTCATAGTTCTTTTTCTTTTGCTAAATTAAGGGCCAGCTTAAACTTCACAAACAGCCCTTTCTACAACAGCTTCCCTTCATTTTCCCGGGAGTAGTGTCACCTGCTGTTCTAAACAGAGGCTTGTAGAGGCATAGCAATTCATTTCTATTCATTAGGATTACTGTTATTAACTAAGGTCTTTTCTGTGTTAGTGCTTAAATACCCAGAAGTGTGTGGTGTTGATGTGTTTGTGATCTTTAATGCTGTACTGATTAAGCTTTGACCTTTTAAAAACAATTATTGTTATTATTACTACTACCAGGAATACAGTGGAATAATATACACCAGTCAGTGGCACAAGAAGGATACATGACCTTTGGATGGATATGCTGGATGATGTTCTTTGACTCCATTTTATATTCTATAGGTGGCTGGTATTTCAACAATATTGTTCCTGGTAAGACCATGGAGTTGTTCTTATTTAATTTTTTTTTTTAAGAAGTTATTGAATGGAATGAATAGAATTGGCTTTCCTCATTGTATGCAACTAAAAGAGAACCACCTGTTTTTCTAAGTTGAGGTTTTGATGTGCAAAACTGCCTGATTGCCTTTAGGGACTGGGTAAGAAAGTCTTCCTACATGCATAAATACGGAGTAGTGCTAACACATGGACTAGAATCTGGAGCCAGGTATGAAATATCTTTTGTTTGCTTACGAGGTTGACTAATATTTGAAGGACTTAGGAGTTTGTTGGTGCTTCACAGCAACAAAGATCAGGGCAGTAGTAAAACTTCCTGTGAAAATGGTGGATCTTCTGAGTCAGTACTTGGGCTGAAACCCAACAACAGCTACACGTTTTCTGATCACAAATACTTCAGACTGCCTGGTGACTGTATCTTGCTCCCAATAAGTCTACAGTCCAGTGCATAAAGAAAACTAATGAACTTTCAAGTATATTTTCGGAAAGTAGCAGGGGTTTTTCATTAACCAAGTTTTATGAATGCTGAGTTGGTTGATGCATTTTTAATCATGGCCTAATGCCTCACTAGCTGTTTGAAATTTACCTTTCCTCTGATTTGCGTATGTCACCTTTTCTTCCAGCTACTCTGGATTTGTTTTAAAAATACAAAAATAAAAATGAATTTTGCCTTGAAAGATAGTGGTATATGCCATATACAATTGAATTTTACAAACTTTAGCTCAAATTGACACCTGCTCTTCAGTGTCAATGAAATGCAGCTTTAAACACACAGAGTGTATTGTGTGATTGGTACATGAAGCATGGAAAAATTGAGCAATGCCAATTTTAGGTTGAGTGTAGGAGCATATTTTTGCCCTTTCTGTTTGCGTGCTACTATAAATGTTTCTTATGCTGACTGATTTGTTTAAATTCTGCATGTAGTAATGGAAGAATAATCTTTAATAATTGGTGCAATGGATTATTGTTAGAATAAAAATAAGGCTGGCTGTCTTAGCAGACAATTTGGTGCATTTTCTTTCCTCTAGGTTACAAGATTATGTTACGCTGTGCCTACATATTGTTAAGTCTATGATTCTGTTACACTTTAAAGCTGAATTGGAGATAGATTAAAGCACAGTATCACTGAGGATTGATTATTTTATGGCAGGACCTGGTGTTATGGCCAAATGACTTTTTTCCACTTCATTAAGATTTAAGTGCAGCTAAGAGTTTGAGCTAATTAAATGATCTAACCATCTCTTTGTAAGTAATGATGGGATATTAGTAGTCTACAAACATATATGAAATTACTATAAATTTTGCAACAGTTTCTATCCTAATTATAATCTAGGAAAATTTGGATTAAAGAACAGATGGTACTTTCCCTTTACTGTTTCCTACTGGAAGAACCTGTGTGGTGCAGAGAGGAGGAAGAGACATTTTCTGAATTCTAATATGTTTTTCTTCAATGAAAACTTCCAAGAAAAAGGTTTGTAGTCATAATAGGATTTTAATAACTGTTGTTTTTTTAATGGTGTGCTGATTTTGATCAATATGCTTTTATCATTTCTTGGTCTTACGTGTTTCGATCTTGTCTCTTACTCTCCTCTTTTATATAGTATATGCTATGAACATAATATATTAACTGTGAATGGTGTTGTCACCTGTAATGCTTGAATCATTCAGTTAAAACTATTGTACAAAAATATTTAAGAAAACTCTTTAAAAAACATAAAATCAGCATCTCTCGGGTTCACTCTGTCCCAGTGTATTGCCTCTTTGTTTTGTTAGGATCTTCTGAAGTTCCTTGAAGCCTTTCATACGCTTACCGAATTTGAAAAGTGTTGTGCTTTATAAACTTCTTTTCCGTTGCAGTTTGATTTTCTTTCTCTTCCTCTGCTGTTATTTGCTTCTTGCTTCAGTGGAAAATTAACTTTGTTCATTTCTTTCCCTTCTATTTCTTATTTCTTTTTTTTTTTTTTAATAATAACTGTTCTTTCTGTCTCTTCTTTAGAGCCTTTTGTTTAAAAAGCTAATGTTATTGTAATGAATTTTTATCTGCCTCCGATACTTTCACTGCTCTTCTATTTCTTTATTCACTTGCTTAAAATGAATTTATTTTTTTTTAAAGTTTTTTTTTTTACCCCTCTCATCTCTTTAAGGATGTTCTGACATTTCATTTATGTTTTGTGAATGAAGATGTAAGTTATCCTCAGCTATATTCCCTCTTGGACCTTAGAACAACATGATAGGTGATTGTGGTTTTTTGGAAGTTACAGTAGCTTGGAAATGATTCAGTTGTCTATAGTACAGGTGAAGAAGCTGAACAACTCAGCATTTTCAAGTATTGGTATGTCCTAGAGTAAGGTAAACTTCAAAATATCTTGAGTTTATTTTTAAACATTTGTGGAAAAACTATTAGTATTAATTTTTGCCTTAATTTCTTAAATTTGGAACAATTCCGTTTTGTTGAGATGATTCTTCTGGTCCTTACTTAAAATGAAGATTTTCGATGTTCACCACNTGGGTCTGTTTGTCTCACTTCTTGCTCTGTTTAAACTGATGCACATCATGTGCTCGAGTAGCAAATTGCCTGTGTGTGAACACTAACGCTGCCATGCCTGCGAAGGAAATTGCTCTCTTTCATAAGAATTGGGCCTTGTTGTACTGATAATGGGATAAATGCATTCACAGATAACTTGCTTGGAACAGTGTCGTGGTTTTGGCTGAGATAGAATTAATTTTCTTTCTAGTAGCGGGTATAGTGCTGTGGTTTTGATTTAGTTATGAGAGTGATGTTTATAACACATTGATGTTTTCAATTGTTGATGATTGGTCAAAGACTTTTCAGCTTGTCATGATGCCCTGCCAGCGAGGACGCTGGGGATGCACAAGAAGCTGGGAGGGGGCACACCCAGGACAGCTGACCCAAACTGAACAAAGGGATAGTCCATACCATATCATGTCATGCTCAGTATATAACTTGGGAGTGGGCCTGGAAGCGATTTTACTTAAGAACTAGCTGAGCACCAGCTTAAAGTGGTGAGCAAATATGCTGTGCATCACTTGTTTTGATGATGATTCTTTTCTGTCCTATTAAGCTGTCTTTATCTCAACTGATGAATTTTACCTTTTCTTTTTGATTCTCTCCCCTGTCCCACTGATGAAGGGGGGAGTTAGCGAACTGCTGTGCAGTTATTTTAGCTGCCAGCTGGGTTAAACCAAGGCAAACAACAAAATGACTTGCTCTGGGGTGATTTCTGCATTTGTTCCATATGGCCCAGGTAAAGGCTGGTTCAGTGGAGGTGCAAAGTGCTTTGGAAATCAGAGGTGTGTCAGGGAAGGGATGGATTGTAGGTCTTACAAGCTGGAACTATGACTAGAATAGGACTGGCAGAGACCTGGGTGCTGAGTACCCACTTGGAACTCCTCTTAGGAGAAGTCCTAGGGTGATCAATTTACTGCTTGCAAATAATTTGGAGCTCTTCCTCTGACTCTTACCTGAGATACATTGTCTGAGGCTCACTGTACTTTAAGTTTTTTTGTTAAGTTCCAGGATGTACTTGCAAATTTAGGAAGCAGTGGAAAGAACATGAATAATGGTTATTGGTGGCCTTAGTGTCCACACCAAAAGACAGAGAAGCTTAATGTAAGAGAGGTTCATGGGTGAAAGGACCTCAGAAGTGTCACAGCTGCTGGTAGCGCCTTGCTGGAAGGTAACTTCAAGCTTCTGGCAAAAGCTTTTTCTAAACTTAAAATCGATTGTGAAAGGAGCAAAAAACTACTTCATTCACAGCCTAAACAAACCAATTATTGAAATAATTATATATTTTTTATTTATAATTTTAATATAATTTATTTTTATATAAAGCGCAATTATATCTTTGTAGTGATTTCACCTTGGCTAAACGCCAGGTGTCCACCAAGCCGCTCTATCACTCCCCTCCTCAGCAGGGCAGAGAGGGGAGA